>VMDR010036417.1:0-10498 GCA_007922815.1 Macrotus californicus | reverse complement strand
CCGGCATCCATCTGTATATAATTTTTATAAATTTTACTTATATAATTGATAGAATTTTATATAACTATCTCTTAATATTAAAGTTACAAACAACACTTGGAAAAAAGCATTGTTTTATTAAGCATAGATCTTATATAAGGTTAGGAAAGTCTTCACACAAAGGAGGACTGACCATGTGCTATGTGCGCATTTTCGGCGCAGCACCTTGTACAGCGGGAGTGTCGCGGCGGAAAGAGAGCTCGTACCGAAAGGGTTAATAAGTATTTTCTCAAAACCTCAAGAGCTTATGTAGGTATCAGTATCCCCATTTCACAGATAAGGAAATGGAGACCTGAAGAGATAAAGTAATTGTTGGAAGGTGATACAGCTAGTAAGTGCAGAGAGTCTTCTTTTATAGTGATACACTAAGTTGCCCCTGAGCAGTGCAGCAAAGCAGAAGCTGGAGAGCACTATACATCATGTAGAGTGGCTCATGTAGAGCCATTTCCATCTCTTCTAGATCTGCATTATTATTTCTATTTGGTATACAAATATCCAACACCACAGCTATTTAAGTATACAGACACTCAATATCACCTAGGAAGTGTTCAGTCCAGAAATACCGAGTTTGAATCCAAACTAGCCTATAGACCTAAATATCCAGTTTATGGGAAATATCGGTGATACAGAATCATAACAAAAATAATGCATGATCCATGATTACCTACTAGTTAAAAAATATTAAAAATTTAAAAGATATTTGTGGAAAACTAGAGAAAGGTAAAATGGTCCAGCAGGAGCAAAGAAAAGGGAAGGAAATGAAGGAAAATATCATTTTTGCTGGAGGCAATCAGGGAAAATGTGATAGAGTAAGAGGCATTTGTTCAATCTATTCTATGACATTGTCCTGTGGTTTTCCAGCCTATAGTGAATGTCCTACTGTCTAAACTTAACAATAGCATTTTTGAATAAGTATTGCTAGGCAACATCCTCTAATCATTTATCTGTAATCTCTTCTCCTCAGGATTCCATCCTCTACTCTTTTAATAAACTCTGAAGTGCCTAGTACAAGAGTCCATACTTAACAGTCAAGTAGATTGAGTCAATGAACACTTTTGTGAATGCAATAACCACAAGCCCCCCTGCTGGCAATGAGTGCACGAACGCAAAGCAATATGCACCACAATAAAAGTCCAGTGTGCATTAAAGGGTTCTTTGAAGTTAGTTGTCGCTCTACACTCTTACAGTCAAAATTTAATCGAACTGGATGCTAATAAAAATAAGATTGTCATTCACCAGTAAGACCCCTTCAGTGGTCACCAAATGCAGCCTTGACACATTTCGGTGAGGTTGGAGGCCTCTTGTATTATTCTCCTTAGTGTACCAGGCAGGAAGTAGACACAGCAAGGGGCTAAGTCACTTGCCCCCCAAAAAGAGTGAGTCAGATGCAGAGCTGGGAATTGAGCTCACTTCCCCCGGTTCCCGGTATACAGCTTTTCTCTGCAAGTCATACGGTCTTTTAGAGGGATCATTTCTTAAAATGCATTAAGTTGTGAAAAGTTCAAGATGAGCATTGCACTGTTTTCCAATCTCTCTTTTTCATACTACCTTCCTAGAGCTACTGTCAGGAGCTGAAGTGTTTGGTTAGATCAGCAATCTCATATCTGTGCTTTTAAGACAATATGCCATCAAAAGTGAATGTATCCAAACACCTGAGATCAATCAGAGCCATTGGATGTGAGTTTGTGTTTGGCTCTATTCACAGGTAAGGGAGAATACTATGGTGAGAAAAAAATCTCAGTGTCAAAGTTAGGAGAAACTAAAAATGATCATGAAGAATAAGACAACCAGAAATAGTTTTAAATAAACAATAATATAGTGTTCATTGTTAGTACTAAAAAGGCAAGGAGATAAAAAAAGGCAATGTACATTGAAAGAGTGAATATTTTAGGGCCTTTGAGAAAATTCCAGATACTTGTTTTTGTACAAAACCATGCTTGTTTCATTAGTTGGGATTTTACCAACTAGTTCATTGAAAATGATGGACCATGAGCAGAAATTACCCTTTGTTACTGGCAATCATTGGTGACCCCTATTGTGTTAACTGAACCACAAATGGTAAGTGAGTAGGCCTAAAGGACTTCTGACTTCGGTCATTAAAAACATCACCAATTTATCATTTTGTCCTTTACCAAAGACCCCATAGTGAGCTGTATAATCTCCTTCAATATGGCAGTCTGAAAAATTAACAATAGATCATTAATTGTGTAAAACATCAAACCCATTCTCTATATCTGATACACTTTTTTCTGTTCAAAAGTCAAGACATGGGCTCAAACTCGTCTGTGTGGCTCAGTTGCTTGGACGCTGTCCCACAAAGCAAAAGGTCACCAGTTCGATTCCCGGTCAGGGAATGTGCCTGGGTTGAGGCTCAGTCCCTGGTTGGGGTGCAACTGATTGATGTTTCTCTCACACATACATCAATGTTTCTCTCCCTGTCCTTCTCCCTCCCTTTCCCTCTCTAAAAATAAATGAATTTATGAAAAAGAAAAAGACATGGGATCACTATCAGTCCCTGCCCTCACCTGCTATGTATGATAAAATTATCCCTGATATGATTTTGTTTATGCTTCCATAATGCTCTTTGTCTAATTTAGACCATCAACTCTTTGAGGGCAGATATAGCCTTTTTTTTTTAGGTCCCTAACAATTTTCTTTAAAAATGTCAATAAATGGAAGTTGATTTTATAAAATATCTATATTTTTTCTTCAGAAACTGTGGGGACAGTGAAATTTTGAATGCCTTAAGTATCACCACCTATAATAACTCTAATTCAGAAGTTTATCTTTGAAGGTCCCATATCCCATGAAATTCCTTAGAGAAGTGGTTGATTCTAGAGCAGAAACAGAGAAAATACAACATGAACTTGAATTATCTGGCTGTGAAAGAAAGCAAGCAAGTGCTCAGAAAAGGACAGTGGTATGTCAAAAGGGCAGAGTAGCCAATCTGAAAGAACTCACAGTAGCCAAAGGCGGGAAAATCTGAGAAAAAAATAAACAACGATAGCACTGGATTATAACAAATGATAAATATTTGTGAGTCTAAACTGATTTTAATAAATAAATAAATGGCTGCTCTTTCTTACAGGAGAATTCCAATTAATTAATGTAGAAACAATGAGGAAGGTGCCACTTTACCTGAGATCAAGGTTGACATCACTAATTAGAAGAAATACTGACATGTATCTCCTGATATGGTACACTGAGGAGGGCCCATGTTTTGCGTGACATTCTTGTCAAAAATGCATAATCTTGAGAAAATATTAC
The DNA here is from genome assembly GCA_007922815.1 of Macrotus californicus. NCBI lineage: Eukaryota > Metazoa > Chordata > Mammalia > Chiroptera > Phyllostomidae > Macrotus > Macrotus californicus. The sequence continues at coordinate 7,192 of VMDR010036417.1, read as the reverse complement.
ATAAACCTAAACTGTGGGACATTCTACAAATTTCTGACCAGGATTTTTCAAAGGAACCCAGGTCCTGAAAGTAAAGTAAAGCCAGAGATGGTCACAGGTGGAAGGTTTAAGGAGATACGACAACTTCATGCAACATTGAATCCTGGACTGGATGCTGAAATAGAGTTGGTCATTAGCGCACAAAGTCAGACAAAGTCTACAGTTCACTTAATAGTGTTTATTGTAGAATGCATACTTTTTGTTTTGATAATTGTGTTATAGTTACACAATATGTTACCAGCAGGGAAGGCTGAGTGAAGTATACATGGGAACTCTCTGCAGTAGTTGTATACATTTTTCTCTAAGTCTAAAATTATTCCAAATAAAAAGTTGACCCCTGGCTGGTGTGGCTCAGTAGATTGCGTGCTGGCCTGAAAACCAAAGGGTCGCTGATTCGACTCCCAGTCAGGGCGCATGCCTGGGTTGCGGGCCAGGTGTCTAGATGGGGGTGCACGAGAGGCAACCACACATTGAGGCTTCTCTCCCTCTTTTTCTCTCTCTCTTCCCCCTCGCTCTAAAAATAAATAAATAAAATCTTTTTAAAAGTTGAAAAACGAGCTTCAGAAAAAAAAGACCGGTTTGAATGATCAGCTCAGATATACTAATGTTCTGTGGACATAGGTATGGAATATAAAGACGAGGCATGGTAATTGAGCACAAGGCTGGCGCTTTGCTGAGTCACAGCTTTGCGGAGAGAGGGGAAGATAAAGTGCAAACCTACATGTGATCCCATTTATGTCTCCATCTGTGAGTTTATCTCCTCATCAGGATCTTATCTCTGCGATCTTCACTTCACTATATTTTCCTTCTCCCTTTTGGTCTTTCATTCTTTCCACATTTCCGTAATGAGCTGTGTATGGCCCAGCAGAGTTGTTTTCATCATGTGTTCCTCATTTCCCAGAACATGTTTCATGAAGTCCATGCAGTGCCAAGGCTAATGAAAATCATCTGTACAGCACACCATTATTAACAGAGGTTTCCTAGATGCTTCCAGTGGCAGTTTTCTATCCCAAGTCACAATTAGTTCTAATATCACTAACTCTCTTCTGGGTCATTAAGAATTTTCTCTGTACCTGCTTTCTCTTCTCTGATTTTGCCTTTAGTCTCACAAGAGAGAGGGAGTTGTGGGGGCAGAGCTGCAGTACACTGTGCAAGTCCATCTTTGGGATCCTTCTTCCCAAAGCCAGGATCTGCAACAATAATGCACTCCACATTTCAAGGCACTACGTGCAGCTCTCTAGGGCCACCTTTTGTCTGTGATGCACCAAGTAAAATGTCTTTTCACTGTGACCCAGGGCAACCTTCTGTTGATTCCTGCAACTAAGAGGCTCTGTGGTGGGTCACAGGCTGACAGCCTGGTGCTAAATCGATCAACTTGTGTTTTTGACCCCGACAATATTATTTCTTTGTTTGTGTTTTGTTTTTTATCTTGAGGGGCAAGATTTAAAAATTAGAACATTATGCATAAAAATCCAGATTTCAGGCCTCCCTTGAATTATCTGAAGGTCCACCTATGCTCAGCCCACATTCATACAGGCCACACACTGCTCCAAGTGAGTAGCAGCCATCCCCTTCGACAATGTGGATGTTCTCTAGTGTGCATGTCACCCAGGGCACCTTTCCACCAGCCTGGGTGCTGAAAGATTTTGTGTTTGTAAAACTTCATAAAGGTCAGGCAAACCTGTCTGAGTGCCATTACTTAAATGAGAAGCAAAGATATCTAAGGAGCCTTTTCTCTGAGTCTAGCGATCTCAGAAGCCATGCCCAATGTATTTCCCTCTGTTTAACTACAAAAGAAACACTACCTATCATTTTCTCTTGCCTGCAGACAGGAAGAAAAAGGGCAGGATTTCTGTTCCAGGTTCCTTTATATGATGGCCTCCTTTGTAGGAAAACATTATTCTTACTGTACATTGAGCTCTATTCTTACTTACATTGTGACTCTCAAGCATGGCTTTGAGACATGCTGATAGAGCCATTACTGTTGTATTTCAAATGGAAGAGACTTTTACTAATCCTCTTTGGCATTCATCTCTAAATCTTGCTGAACTCAAGTAGCTTCAATCTCTGAAAGTTTATTTTCAACTTAAGTGATTTTCTTGCTATTGCTAGATTTTTCAGGTGTTTCACCAGCTTAACTGTCAACTCAATAAGCCTTGTTTTCCTTGGCTCTTCATAGCAGGTTTAAGTCTGTTCCAAGGGGTCACAGCATTTCCTGCCCAAACAGCTTTTATTATAAGCATGTAGTTAGTATTTATTTTTCACTTTACCTAAAATTTAAATAGCCCCCTTATGCTCATGCTAAACCTTTTCCCATAGTAATTTCCCTGTGGGGGAAAAAAAAAAAAGCCACTCAGTAGACCTCCATGGGATGTGAGCAGTGTTCTCATCAGGGAGCATAAAAATCCTACCTCATACTCACGATATACAAGTGACCTTTCCCCTTCCTGCTGTTTTTAATTACTCAGACTAATTTATTTCCAATTTTTTTTGGCACCCTGTCTGCTAAAGTACACAGCAAACAAATTTATAGTGGGTCCCAAATTAAATATCAATGCAAAATCTTCCAGTCTCAAATTTGATTTAGTTCAGTCATTCTGAAATTTAATAAAATGTTGGTGTTTATTTCATATTTAACTTACTTTTAGGCATATTGTTGATTCTAGTACTAAAACTTAGGAGCCAAATTATTAAAGGCACTTTTAGACAACATGAATGAAAAATGGACTGAACTCAAAGTCTCACGTAAATGCAATTTCTGCACATGCATCTAGCAAACGCCTGCTGAACTGCAAGTGAGCTTTTTGTGCAACAAATTAATTGGCTGAGGTCTTTAACTTCAATGGCTTATTTAAGTCTATCTAAAATTTCAGATGCCTGAGCTTCAAATCTCAATATTTTTACCTAGTGTCAACTTGGTTGTATGGCTTTTCTTCTTAAATCTAAAGACACATCACGTTAAAAACTACGAAAACAGATTAGGCTATCTTTGAAACACTATTTGTATTGGCCACTTAGCATTTGCAAGGCAATTTCTCTGGATGAATAATAATTTCTATTATTTCCTCCATAATACTGCGGCTCATGGTATAAAGTAAATAGTTTCAAAAAGGGTTGATTTTTGGCTCTACGCAGCCTGGGTAACTGTAAAAGAATTAGAGTGAGAATATTTTGGCTTTAAACTTGTACTTTGGAATGCAGACTTGAATATCTAATTTTAAAACTAAATTTTGACTTTTCCTCAAGGTAGGCAACAGAAAAGAGAGCCGAAAGAGAAAAAGAGCAAGGAAAGCAATCAATGTAATCGAATCTGAAACAATCTTCAAATAACTTAGGACTTAGTGTAACTCAATCAGCTTGATATTAACTGTGTTTCCTTCAAACACTGTATTGCTTCCTTCCCTCTCAGAAACCCTATGGGCTCTGACACTTTTCTCTCACATTAGTTTCATAGAGCCTCTCTCTTCCTCTCACTCTTTCTTTCCTTTTTACGACCAACAAGAACTCAAAAGAATCAAATGGGTTTGTCTTTGCAGTCATACGCTAACTTACCCTGAAAATCCAAAGTCGTAAAATTATTAAATTAGTGTTTCATTGTCTGATCTGGTTTTTGTTGTTTATTTGTTGCTTCCTTCAGTCCATAAGGCATATTGACTGAAAAATAGAAGTCACTGTAACATCTATTCAATGAACGCACGTATGAACACAGAAGAATAAGCCAAGCACCCGGATGGACCTGCCGGGATACCCACTAAGGACAGAAATTCACCTCAGTTCTCCATCATTCGTCACCACACCTCTCTTTCCTGCAATTTTCTCTGCATTTCCAGGGAGTGCAGTGAGTACAGCCAATAGCAGCTTACAGTTTCTTCCCTTTAATCAACTATTCATAAGTGGAACTTGACTACCAGCCCAAATTCTTCTGAGGATTTGGGGACAATTAAAATGTTCTTCCTTGAAAACACTGATGACTTCCTCAGAACACACACATGCAAATATGAGTCTTCACACCGGCCAATGCCTTCTCTCTCTGCTGTGCTACTGGCTTGGATTGACAGAAATCACAGAAAGATAACTGCTAACTGCTGCTATCTTTACCAATGCTTAAAACATGGCTAAGTGTTTTATGTTAACTAAATCCCCAAAGAATACTGTCAGTCAGACTTTACTGATTTCATTCTGCAGAAATGGTCTGTGTAATACGAGGTAATAAGGAAGACTATATGGATAACCCTGAAATCAGGGAAATGGTAATAAGAAGGCAGGCAATATTGCGAGGTCCACACATGACCATCACATGCCTTATATTGTGAAGTATGTTTGACACAAATCAATCAGAGGTACTGCAAAACAGATTACGTTCATTTTTAAATAGCCTAGAATGTTAACCCTAACCTCCAAAGATAATAATTTGAGACCTTATTCCATTTGTTACCCTCTAATATATCGAATGGTGCTGCACTGATTGTTACAGAAAATCTTCCTAAATTAAACATGTGAGTTGCTCTCTCCCTTGTCCTCATCTGCACGGCTACCTCTCATTTAAGCCACCAATCTGCCTCTCCAGAACAATTATAATAACCCACTACCTGGATCGCTGTGTACCTTCTAGCTCTACTTTATTCAGCAAAAAGCATGAGCTCTTAAATAATTAAGTTGTGTCAGATTACCTCTGATTAGACTACCAATTGCTGCCTATTGTAATCAGAACAAAATTCAAATGCTTCACACTGATTGGCATGGTTCTGCCTGAACCATCCGGGCTTCACCATATCTATGCCTTTCCCGACTCCTCTCCCCCAAACACAGTATCCAGATACACAGACCTTCCTTCTTTCTCTGAAGTGATGAAGGAGTGACTTCCTCAAGGGTGTGCACAGAAAGCTCCTTCTTCAGAAGTAGTCCTAGCTTCTTCCCTTCATCCCTTTTGTCTCAGCAAATGGCATCCTTCTCAAAAAGTCCTTCTTTGATTACAACCATCAATCCTCAGATCAATTCCCTCCATTACATCATACCATTTTTCTTTCTTCTTAGCACAAAATGCTACTTACTACTTTACATATTTTTGGTGTATTGTCTGTCTCCTGCCATACTGACATGTGAGCACCATTCGACCAGTCACCTTGTCTAACTCACTTACTTGCCACATCCCCAAACCTAGAGCAGCACCGCATCGATATTTACTCAGCTTTGCCGAATAGGTGAATGGATAAATGAATGACTGCCAACCACACAGGCTGCTGCAGAGATCATATAATTTCAGTAGGAAAAAAAACGGGGAAAAAAATTAAAGCATCCTGAAAATGTAAAAGATTTCTGTTGCCATGCAATATTAGTAATTTATGCTAAGTTAATGCTATAATTGATAAAGCAGTGTGTACTGTTGGTCAGTGTTGGATAATGTGACCGTATTTCCTCTCAGATAAGAACTGTCCGCCCTAGTGTTGTGGGTCATTAACACGGTAGTGGTAAGCTCTAGTCAGCGTTTGTGTTAGAATGACAATACCAGGACTCGGCCAAAGGGCTGGGATTCTGAGTTGTATTTCTAAATCTTATTTTTAATAAAAAATCTCAGGGACACAGATGCTGATTAGACACAACTGGTATTCCTTTCACCAGATGAGGCAAAAACCTCACCCAGAGCTAGCATCGTTATCACTGTACTTTCACAGCTTAATTATTGTTTTAAAAATGCCTTAAAATTGATAGTGTTGAATAAAGCAGAATATTTTAAGAACGTGCACTTGCTATTTTATATTTTCAGACCAATAAAATGTACCATTAAAAGCATTAGAAAATGCTCACAAGGTCTTAAATAATCTAAAAACCAAACCTATTTTAAATATTTAAAATCTGTATTTTCACAAAAGTTTGAGGCTTCCTAATTGTCCCAGTTACTTGGTCTATGTGGACTGAGGCTTCCGTAAATTCTTACTGTGAATGTTCTCTCTCTCAGTGTCTCTGCCTTTCCTCTCCTCAGACACCTTCATTAAAGAAAATAGATCATTTTAACCTCCTTTCTGTTATTAGCCTTATGCCTACAGCTTTGCTTTTTCACGAGTACCCTAAAATACCCTAGGGACACTCAGAGCAAAGCAACCACAACCACTTTTTACTTTTCTTCTCCTCTTCCCATTTTTAGTTTTCTTTTTCTCATTATAAGAAGAAAGGACTAAGATGATAAATTGTTATTAAAGAAAAACTCAGCAGTAGAAACATCTTAAGGAATTATGTATTCATATTTCTAAAGTTAAGCTGTAAGCTGTCTTGGAAGTCTTGAAGATGTCAGTGCAAAGTGGGAACTTTAGGAAGAAATATCCTATTGATTATAAGAATAAGACAAGAGATGATCTGTGGTACCTTGATCTTACCTAAAGAAGAAACGTGATCCTTTTGACTAAAATGAGGTTGCATTGCAACAATACCTGTCTTTGGTCTGAGGCTAAGCCAGCCAGGACAATGGGGTGCACATGACTCCAGAAGAGGTGTCTGACTGTTAATAAGAATGCATTGTGATAGATAAATTGTAATGCCGGTGTCTTCGCAAGACCACACTCTCTATCTTCTTCAAGAAGCTTTTTGTTTTCTTTTTTCCCTTACTTAACAAAGTTAGAAGGAATCTCACATGAAAGAGTGCTTTCTTAACTTGTTTTCTATAAAGACATGGTTATAATATTCATGTGTAAACGAAACCTTTCATGTATACATGACTTTATCCACACATATCTAAGAAAAATAAGATTAAAAAGATGACTTTACAGTAAGAAAATATTAATTAAAATTACTTTTCATTGTTTCTATAGTAAAGATGTCTTTGACAAGTGTTACATATTTACAACTATTTTGGAATATTTGGGAAACCCCAAAGGCAGACAATACCTAATCATTCAACAAATATGAGTGGCCGAGTCACTGAACAGTGTAAGTGACACAATTACTAGTAACTTAAGCATTCTCCTTTTGCACTGATGATACAAGGACCTGACCTTCTGGGAGATCAGCAATAAATGAGTGGGCTCATTTATTGAATCATGCCATTGCATTTTTAAACTGGAGTTGGATATCTAATAGCAGACTAAGGGTAATGTGATCACATGAGAAAGTTGTGACAGTCACGTTCAAAAGCACACTAAATCCTGCTGTTTCATTACTG
>VMDR010036416.1:0-10497 GCA_007922815.1 Macrotus californicus | reverse complement strand
ATATTTTATTGATTATGCTATTACAGTTGTCCCATCTTCCCATCCCTACCCTCCGCCCTGCACACCCCTTCCCCCCACACTCTCCCTCTTTAGTTCATGTCCATGGGTCACATATATGAGTTCTTTGGCTTCTACATTTCCGATACTATTCTTAACCTCCCCCTGTCTATCTTCTACCTACCATTTATGCTTCTTATTCCTAATACCTTTTCTCCCTCTCCCCCCACCCGCTCCCTTGATGATAACCTTCCACGTGATCTCCATTTCTGTGATTCTGTTCCTGTTCTAGTTGTTTGCTTAGTTTGTTTTTGTTTTTCTTTTAGGATCAGCTGTTGATAGTTGTGAGTCTGTTGTCATTTTACTGTTCATATCTTTTATCTTCTTTTTCTTAGATAAGTCCCTTTAACATTTCACATAATAAGGGCTTGGTGATGATGAACTCCTTGAACTTGACCTTATCTGGGAAGCACTTCATCTGCCCTTCCATTCTAAATGATAGCTTTGCTGGATAGAATAATTTTGGATGTAGGTCCTTGCCTTTCATGACTTGGAATACTTCTTGCCAGCCCCTTCTTGCCTGTAAGGTTTCTTTTGAGAAATCAGCTGACAGTCTGATGGGTACTCCTTTGTAGGTTCCTGTCTTCTTTTCTCTTGCTGACTTTAAGATTCTCTCTTTATCTTTCATCTTGGGTAATGTAATTATGATGTGCCTTGGTGTGTTCCTCCTTGGGTCCAACTTCTTTGGAACTCTCTGAGCTTCCTGGACTCCCTGGAAGTCTATTTCCTTTGCCAGATCGGGGAAGTTCTCCTTCATTATTTGTTCAAATAAGTTTTCAATTCCTTTCTGTTCCTCTTCTCCTTCTGGCACCCCTATGATTCGGATATTGGAACGTTTAAAGACATCCTGGAGGTTCCTAAGCCTCTCCTCATTTTGTTGAATTCTTGCTTCTTCATTGTGTTGTGGTTGAATGTTTCTTTCTTTCTTCTGGTCCACACCATTGATTTGAGTCCCATTTTTCTTCCCATCCCTGTTGGTTCCTTGTACATTTTCCTTCATTTCCCTTATTGTAGCTTTCATTTGTTTATCTAATTTGTGACCAAATTCAACCAAGTCTGTGAACATCCTGATTACCAGTGTTTTGAACTGTGGGTGTGATAGGTTGGCTATCTCTTGGTCACTTAGTTGTATTTTTTCTGGAGCTTTGATCTGTTCTTTCATTTGGGCCATTTTTGTTGTCTTGGCGCACCTGTTATGTAGTAAGGGGCGGAGCCTTAGGTGTGCACCCAGGCGGGGCAGCCACATGGCTGTGTTGTGATGTTGTTTGTGGGGGAGGGGACCCAGAGGGAACAATGGCCCTTGCTCTGCTCTCTGCCAGTTTTCAGTGACTTTCTGCACTACCCATGATCAAATTGGGCCCCTCTGGAGCTGATTCTGGTGCTGGTTCCCAGGTGGGTGGGCTTGTGTACATTCTAGGACCCTGTGGATCTCTCCAACGAGCTCTCCTGTGAGGCTGGGAGTTTCTACCGCTGCCGCTGCCTCAATCCCCACAGGAGTTTTCAATCAGAGGCTTTGAGGCTTTATTTCCCCTCACTGGAACTCTGGGTTTCCGGGTCAGTCTCGCTCCCCAGTTGTTCCTCCCAGTTTATCTGCATGAGGGTGTGGGACACCTGATCCGCAGTCTCCGCCTCTCCTGGCCGCGCCTTTCCCCAGTCCACCAGCAGCCGCCCCACCACACGAGTCCTCTCTGCCTGGCATGTCTCGCCCCTCCTACTAGTCTGGATGAAAGTTTCTTCTTTAACTCCTTGGTTGTCGGACTTCCATACAGTTCGATTTTCTGTCAGTTCTGGTTGTTTTTTGTTTTAAAATTTATTGTTGTCCTTCTTTTGGTTGTGTGAGGAGGCACAGTGTGTCTACCTATGCCTCCATCTTGACCAGAAGCCCCCAAAATAAGTAAGTTTAAATGAGGTAGTATGGGTGGGACCCCAATCCAATATGACAGGTGTCCTATTGGACCGAAGAGGAAGAAGCATCAGGGATACACATATACCATGTGAGGACACAGCCAAAAGGTGGCGTCAGCAAGCCAGGAAAAGCATGCTCTTACCAGAAGAGGGCTCTGCCAACACCTTGAACTTGGGCTTCCAGTCTCTGGGACTGCGAAGTATAAATTTCTGTTGTTTAAACCACCCAGTCTGTGGTATTTTGTTGAGACAACCCTGGCAGACTAACACACCCGCTTTCTGAGTCTCACTCTTTTCAATTAGTGTTTTGTTCTTGGGACTCATCCACGTTGTTGCATCCATCAGTAGTTTCTTCTTTACTGCTGAGTAGTATCCCATTGCACGAATGCACTGTAGTTTGTTTACTGACTCACCTGCTGCTGGACATTTGGGTTATTTCCAGTTTTGGGCCACTACAAAAAAAGCAACTATGAACACACCATGCAGGTCTGTTTTTAATTTCAATATCTAGGAGGGGTGTTGCTGGATCAATTGATAAGCATACGTTTAATTTTATAAAAAATACCAAGCTATTTTTCAATATGGCTGTACCGTTTACCTTTCCATTAGGCATGCATAAGATAGTTAGTTGCTCAGCATCCTTGTTTACTCTTAGTATTGTCAGTCTTTTAAATTTTAGCCATGGCAATAAGTATGTAATGCTATCTCATTGGAGCTTTACTTTGTATTTCCCTCATGACTAGTGAGTTAAACATCTTTTTATGTGCTTAATTTGCCCTTTGTATATTTTCTTTGACGAAGTGTCTGTTGAAATCTTCTGTCCTCTCCAATTTAAAAAAAAATTGGGTGTTTTTTCTTCTTAATTGTTGAGTTGTAAGATTTAAAAATATATGTGTTCTGGATTCAAGTCCTTCATCAGATATGTGTTTTGTAGATATTTTCTTCTGGTCTTAGCTTGGTTTTTTAAATTTTTGTTTTCCTAAAAGTATCTTCAAAGGACAGATGGTTTTGATTTTAATGAAGTTCAATTTATCCAATTTTTTCCCTTGTGGCTCATGTTTTTTATGTCCTATCTTAGAAATCTTTGTCTAGCCCAAGGTCTCTTTATGAGTTTTCTGTTACTCACATAACGAATTAGCACCAGTTCAGCAGCAAGAGACGATACAAGTTTATCTAGCAGTTTGAAGGTCAGAAGTCAGGATATCCTGGCTGGTTTCTCTGCTCTGGTTTCTGACAAGGCCCAAACCAAAGTGTTAGTTGGCTGGGTTCTTATTGAGAATTTCAAGTAGAATCCACTTCCAAGTTCGTTCAGGTTGTTGTCAGAATCCTGTTCCTTGAGGTTGTAGGATCGTGGTCCCCATTTTCTTGCTGGTGTGAGCTGGGCCTGCCTGAGGGTCCTGGGGGCCTCTCTCTGATCCTTGAACATGGGTCCCTAACTTTCACAGCCAGTAGAAACATGTGAAATCCTTCTCATGATTAGAAGCTCTGACTTTGCCTCTGCCACAGATGGAGAAAGTTTTCTGTTTTTAAGGGACCCTAGGGTTAGATTAGGCCCACTTGGATAATATGGGATACTTTCCATATTTCAAAGTCTGTACCTTAATTACATCTGCAAAGTCCCTTTTGCCATATCACGTAACGAATTTACAGGTCCTAGGGGTTAGGGAGTTGACATCTTTGGGAATTTTTGCATACAGATATCCAATTTTTCTAGAATGACTTGTTGAACAAGTTAGGTGTTTAATTTCTATTGTGGTGAGAAACTATGATTTTTACAGTTTCAGAACAAACAGAACCATAGCTCATGTTTCATAACTGTTAGTGCTGATTTCATGGAAATTCCTACCATATTTTTGGCATTCACAAAACATATTTTTCTCCGGGAATTTTTAGGAGTGGAGCACATGAGACTCCATTTCCCTCCTCACCTTCCACACACGCCCAGCATTCCATATGGCCATGGAACCCATAGCTTAGTGGCCAAATCTACATTTATGCTACTTAAAGGCAGAGCCAGCAAATCATGGGCCAGCTCTTTGTCTGTTTACAACTTTCTGCTTCTTTTCTAAATTGTCACTGGGGCTAGTCCTTGGGATAGATCAGGACTTTTCACTCTGGGAGCTGGGGGAGAGGTGGGGTGGGAAGTGAGGCAGAGATGACGCCTTTCTGTGAATGTCTCTGAGAAACCCTGCCCCCCACTTTTTAAAAAAAGGTTTCCCACAGTTAAAACTATATTCAGAAAATTATAGAACAGAAGGTGGTTAGTTTCAGAAATTCCACCCTCACAGATTCCCTCAGTCCCCAGTCATTTTATTCTCTGGGCAGATAAGTCTCCCCTGGGCTAGACTGGGTCACTGTTCTCTTTAGGGATCCCCCTGCCTGACCTTAGCCCAGGTCGTTGATTCTGGTTAGCCTGTTAGAAGCTGGCCACCTGTTCTGTACCTGAGCTGAAGCATATAGCATTACGGGACCTCAGCTCTGTGGGCACAGATGGACAGGACCTAGGTAAGGGAGGACCTGGGACAACTCAGGTCAAGGGCAAGGAACTCTCACTTATCTCAGGCAATGGTGATGGCGTGGCTTTATTGAGCTGTGTGCCAGGCACTTTGCATATGTGGTTAGAAGAAATGACATCTCTTCTGAGAAATTGGGATGATTAATTTGGGGCTGGGCACCCTCCATTATCTGTCAGTGAAAGAAAACTTTACATACTCCGGGGCTGAAGGCAGGTGTTCTTTTAGCAGAATAAAGCCCGAGCCAGGCTTAGTAGTTCTCCAGAAATGACTTTTGTGAAATAGACCATGTTAAATAATGAAGTAGAAGAAAATCTGGTAGCAGGACTCTACCAGCTAAACAGAACTATGAATCTTCCCTGGGGATGGGGAACAGGAGTCAGAAGGAAATCAATTCTTCAGGGTAAGGTGTACTTTTTTTTTATCCTCACCCCGGGGGTCATTTTGTTTTCATCGCTTTTTAGAGAGACAGGAAGGGAGAGAGGAAGGGAGAGAAAGAAACGTTGATGTGAGAGAGACACACCGATTGCTTGCCTCCCACACTCCCTGACTGGGATTGCGTGTTCAACCTAGGTATGTGCCCTGACTAGGAATTGAACCTCAACATTTTGGTTACAGGATGAAGCTCAAATCAGCTGAGTCACACCAGACAGGGCGGGTAAGGTGTGCTTTGATTTTAGGTACTTCAGGACAGAAGGTGGAGCCCACCCTTGTGCACCCTCTCCCCCCTCACCTGGGTATAGCCGTCCTTCTCCCCCACCCCCTCTTCACACCCTGGAAAGCCAGCAGTGAGAATTGACCCTTTGGAACACTCAGAGGGAAGGGCGTCATTATACTAGGGGCATCCCTTTCCCTTATCTCTAGTCTCCCTTCCTCACTGGGTCCCTAGAAAGTGGGTGTCCCCAGTGTTTCTCTCAAGGTGTCACTGCTTTACCGCCACCTGCAGCCTCTGATCCTCAGCTCTGGGCCCCTCCTGTCTTCACTGTTTGCTTCTCCATGCGGCCACTAAAGGCAAGCATTTCAATCTGGATCTGTTAGTAATCTGACTTCCACGCTGCTTACAACTGCTTGTAGCCCAAATATAATGGGGGTGCCTGGCAGCCAACTCAGGACAGGTTCACATTCACATATAATACCAGCCCGCCATCCAAAAAAGCTTCAGAACGTATCTCAAGGAAACAGCTCAAGTCTCTCAAGACTGATCCACAGCACAGCATCTCGAGGGTCCTCTCCACTCACCCCTCTGTGAAGTCCTGTTGACAGCTGCTCAATCGTGGTCTTTTTTCTTTTCTCATATGGACCACTTACCCTCCCCCCAAATCTGGCCCACTCTGCTGCCTTTTCTGTTAGTCCTCTCTGTCTCCTTACCTCAATTCCTTTTTCTTCCTGTTTTTTTTTTTTTCTTCCGCAAATGACTTCATTCTTTCCTTATTATTGTTCCTCAGAACTGGTTCTACTTCAATAAATGTTTAAATGGACCACAAAACATTAAACACCCAAACAACACAACCACAAACATCAAACCACACTCATGGGGCTGTCTCACCCCACACGGCAGGGCTGCCAGCACCTCGACCCCTTAGTTAGATTTGTTCTTTTGTCAAAAGTTTAATTCAGACAAAAGACCAATCTTATCTTAGTGCAATGGATGTCAAACCTAACTGTGCCAAAAAAGGGTTATCTGGCAAACTTGGCAAACTTGTTAAAGACACTACTTCCCAGGCATCAAACACAGAGATTCTCAGCCAGGGTCAGGAACCCCAGAATCTGCATTTTAACAAGCTCCTTGGTGATTCTGAAGTGGTTGACCATATTGGAGGGAAGCAGGATTTTTCCACCCCAAAATATGTCCTTTTGGCATGAGGATTATTTAGGCTGATTATTTTTAAGAAACAAACTTTTTATCTCCTTAACTGCCTAAAACAAATGCAGATGAAAGACCTGTTCCAGGAAGAGAGCTGTCACCAGAAATACCTACGAAGATTGTGGGCCAGGTGTGGTGAGCTTGGGGCTTGGGGGTTGCCTGGCAGGACCTGGGGATTGAATTCCTCTCTGTGTCCCGTTGTGTCTGCAGGGTACGGCAAACATTCGCGTACCAGACATTGGCTCTCCCCATCTTTCTGTGAGTTGCCTTCCTCCCCTTTGAAGCCCCAGACTTTTCCCCTCCTCTCCTTAGTTCAGAATGGCATATAGGGCCCAATTACCTGACCATCTGTGGGCCCCCATATTCTCATGGAGCTCCTATATGTACAAAATTAAATCTGTGTTTTCCTCTTGTTAGTCTCTCTCATGTCAAGTTAATTCTTCTAGTCAGAAGAATCTAGAAGGGTAGAGGAGAAATTTTTCCTCCTCAGCAAGTTCGGTGGGAAGCAGACAGACATACAACCATCTCAGAGGATTTCTCTCTCAACACCACTTGGTCAGGTTTACTTTATCAGGACCCAAGACTGCTCTGGTAGTGAGGACCTGATCCTTGGCCTGTGGCATCTTGGAGAGCAGGTCACGTTCTTGCCAATGGGAAGACCTGCAATCCAGGTCTGAGTAAAGGGGAGGTTCTAGAACCCAGGTCTCAGGGCCATCTCCAGGCTGGGCCTACCACGAGACTACAACTTGTCTGATGAAGAACTAGACCACACTGCCCTCTTCCTAGTCCACATTGTTTAGTGCACCTCAGCTGCTGCATGATGCTAGCTGTGAGGTTTCAAGCTTGTGATAAAGAAGAGAAGGGGCCTCTGACCTCTGTCACAGTAAGAAAATCCTCACTTAAATTTTCTGCAGGCATAAGCGTATGCCTAACCACGCCTGTCCAACTGGTTATTCTTAGCCAGCCTAATCTGGAGAAGACCTGGCTGATGTTCTTGGCTGGTGCTCCTGTTACTAGATGCTCAATCACAGGGTCATTGAGAGCATCTTTGCCCCCTTACAAGCCCCAGTTCCTGGTTCCCACAGTTTTACTACCCCAGTTCCTGTCTCTGGAGAGGGTCTGCTCTGCCCTCTGGTGGTGGAACAGCTTTGCATTCAATACAGTTGCCTGTGGAAGTCCAGCATGCAGGGAGCTCAGAAAGGCCCTGAGGATGGTAATATGCAGCCCAGATGCTGATTGCCAAAGAAATCTACCTCTCCCGAGGGCAGATGTACTTGATCAGGAGACCATAGCTTTCCAGCTCCTAAATATGAGTTTCCAAGGTTGAATTCCGGTGTCAGCTGGAGGGGGAATATATTTTTCCATTGAATTCCTCCAGTCACTTTTCGGCAAAGCTTTTGTCTCATTTCTGCAGCGTCAGCATTGCCAAGCTTCAGGGAACCCCTTTAGAGTCCTTTATAAACCGCCTGTATCACAGCTTGGGTGGAAGCGGTCCTGAGTTGACCTGGCCTCTCAGCAGCCCTGGCCAGTGTGGGAGGGAAGCAATGAAACCCGACTGGACCAAGAAGAGAGAAAGAGCCCCAGGACAGGGCTCAAAGGGATTCCTGGGGAGAGGCAATTGGCATTGTTGCAGGGTAGTCGCCGGCACTGGTTTCATTAGGAGCTGTTAATGTCTAAGGAGCTGTGTGCCAAAATTGGGTGGGCCCGGGCAGCGGGAGACCAGGGTGACCTGAGCCTACAGCTCATAGGGATTGGGGGAAGGCCAGCTGAGCTAAGCAGAGTAAACCAAACCCTGCTCTTCTTAATAGTTGGAGAACCAGGTGAGCAGCCCCCCAACAAAAGGGAGCCCAGGGAAGATATGGTGCCAGAGATGGGGACTTGATTGTCATGGCAACCAGACCACTAGTGATTGAAACTTGTCACTTAAAAGAAAGAAATGAGTCCTTAATGTATTTTTGTTTATTTGTGTGTGTGTGTGTGTGTGTTTAAGTAATAGAGCAACCAAGACCTCTGATGGGGGTGGGGTGGGGAAGAGAGGGACTTTGTTCAGCTTACCCATGCCAGAATGAAACAAAGGGTCACAAACGGATGCGAGATTGTTTAAATCACAGCAGTTCTGCCCCTGGGAACCAGTGGGAAGGGAGAATCTTTCATCATAATGCGTTAAGGTTACGCTAGGAAGAGAAACGTTTAGTGCGCCCCTTAGAAGGATTTAGAAATCTGAAGACTATACCAATGAGATCATCATCTCTAGGACCCACCACTCCCTCCTGGAATGGCATCAGGAGTGGCAGTCTTTAGGGCCTTATTTGTCATTTTGCCATACAATAAAAGAAATCCTATTTCATTACACGCTTTTCTTATGTGCTCAAACTGCCTCCGTGCTTTTCTGGATCGTAGGTGAAGCCGGTCCATTTCACAGTTCACATTACTGTGGAGACACTTGGAAGTAGAAACCAAGGAGACTTCGATAGTTCTCTGTCGGTGTGTGGCCCTAGGTACCCCCACGGAAACCCCAACACACTCTTCTCGCGGTTTCTCACTGAGACCCCAGGAGGTCCTGTCCGATGGTTTCGGCCTTGCTCTGGGGCAGGGGATGGGGCTCCGATGGGGCCACTCACTCTTTGAATTAGTCAGCTCGGGCTGCCCTAGCAAAACCCCGCAGACTGGATGGCTTAAGCAGCAGGTCCGGTGCCCGCTGATTCAGTGCCCGGTGAGAGCGCTCTCTCGCCCTGCAGATGGCCACCCTCTTGTGGCATCCTCACACGGTCTTTCCCTGTGTCCATGTGTCCATTGAAAGTGACCTTTGCTGTGTCTTTCTCCTCGTATAAGGGCACTACTTTTTTATCTGATTAAAGCCTTACCTTTTTGACCTCATTTGACCTCTAAATGTCTCGTTAGAGGCCCTCTCTCCAAACACAGTCTCACTGGGGGTTAGGCTTCAACCTGTGAATTGGAGGGGTGGGCAATTCAGTTCCGAACGATCTTCCATTGACACTAAAGAAGAATGAAAATTCAGAGACGCAGATCAGGAAAACTTTGTAAGTTGCAATGACTTTTTCCATTTTTGTGTTGAGGAAAGTACTGTGATAAAAATTTATATCCTTTGAGGCTTGGTCAATAGACAACAATTTGCATTAATAAAATGATAAACGATCATTCAGTTTAAAATATTGACCATAAAATTACAATTGTTTTAAGTTAATATGTGTAAGTCTCATACTAATGACCTAAGAGGAGAAGTGCTTTCTGGAACTTTCTTTTTCTTTTTTTATTGATAAGTAGGGAGACAGAGAACAGATCGTCAGCATATAGATAATAGATGTTCTTGAAAGTGAGCCCAGAATAAATGGATCAGAAAGATTTAATGGAGTTGAAAAATAAACAACCCAGTATTGTATATTGAAAGGGCTCAGGGTGCCAGGCAAGATCAGTGATAAGAACACTACATGGAATCCTATCCTGGCAAAAACAACTGAATACACAGCTACAGAGATAAAGGCGGGAATCCCATCTGTGTGCACACACCAACACAGGAACAGAGTTTTGGCCGAGCTCAGACTTCAGGGTTACAGACCAGCATGCCTCGAGGCAGTGGAACAAAGTTTAGTCCATTGTGAAGGTGAGAAGTTCTGTTAAGATAAATGTTGTAGCACAATTTGTGGTTAATTTATGAAAAGAATAGAGGACGTTCTGAGAAATGCAAAGACTCAAAGCATGCTACCCATGTACTCTTCTTTTAAAATTGCTTCGACTTCAGTTGACTGATGGGGCAAAAACGAGGGATGAAGAAGTTATGCAAATGAAGGACAGTGGGGAAACCCAAACAGTAAAAACAGAAATACAGCAATGTCACTTTCAAGACTATGGATGACCAAATAGCACAAAATTTTAATTTTTGTTTTTCAATTGTGTTATATATTTGATGGAACAAACAATTGATGTAATGTAAAAATAACAAAATAATGACTTATGTAATTAGAGTAGAAGATAAAAATTTTAATAATAATAATGAATATCTACATTATGAAACAGCAAGTAGACTGGAATTAGGGAGCTGAGGGATACAAAATTGACAAATAGTTTGGCTTAAACACATGGCACACTGCAGATATTTTAATTTTGTCTCTGATATTTGAAAAAATAAGTTAAAATGAA
>VMDR010036415.1:0-10496 GCA_007922815.1 Macrotus californicus | reverse complement strand
AACAAAGCACCGATACAGGCTACAAGATAGAACCTCAGAAACATGCTAAATGAAAGAAGCCAGACAGAAGAGATCACATATTACATGATTCTATTTTCCTGAAGTGTCTCTAAAAGGCAAATCGATAGAGACAGAAAAAAGATTAGTTTTTGCCTTCAGCTGGGAAGTAGGAAAAGGAAATTACTGCAAATGTATATGAAGGATTTGGGGGGATGATGGAAATTTCTAAAATTGATTTCTGATGGTAGCACAATTCCATAAGTTACTAAAATTTTTTGAATTTTAAATAAGTTTTATGATGTGCAAATTATATTTCAATACAGCTATTAAAAAAACAGGAGTACTTTTCATAGAAATTAAAGATTTGCCTCTAAAATTTATAGGAAATTTAAAGTTCCTAGTATAGCCAAGTTTTTTGGAAGAAAAGAATGAAGTTGGAAACTGACAGTATCTGATTTCAAGACATGAATAAAGCTGCAGAAATCAAAAGCATGTGGTATTGGTATAAGACAGATATACAGATTAATGGAGCTGAATAGAGACATGAAATAGATTCACACATATATAAACAACTAATTTCAGCACAGATGCCAAGGTAATTCAACAAATGGTACTAGAATAATCCATGGCTGTGGTAGGCAGGCAATTTATACATACTTTATGATTCTATATTTTAAAGGAAATGCTAGAATAGACACAAATAAAACCTATAATGACAGAAGGCAGATTAGTAGTGCCATGAGCCAGGAGTGATGGAGCCTGATTGCAAAGGGCCTTGAGGGAACACTCTGAGGTGATGCAAATGTTCCCCTATCTCGACTGTGGTAATAGAGGTTGTATATTTTTCAAAACATGGAACAATATAATAAAAACAATTATACTTTATTCTATGTGAATGATGTTTTGAGAAAGTTGATTAAAATATGAGTTTGAAATTTCAAATAATAAAAGACAGGTCATCAGATACTGATTCTTATTGAAGAGGAGCACTGACTCCAGA
This sequence comes from Macrotus californicus, assembly GCA_007922815.1. NCBI lineage: Eukaryota > Metazoa > Chordata > Mammalia > Chiroptera > Phyllostomidae > Macrotus > Macrotus californicus. The sequence goes on along the minus strand of VMDR010036415.1, from coordinate 9,496 downwards.
TATTGGAGAAATACTGGAAGACCATGTCTGAGGTCACATCATCTCCCACATTCTATGACTTGATGAAGGAGTTTGAAAGCTCAACAAGGGAGGCTTAGGTTTGACATCAGGAAGGAATTCTAAGCAGTAAACAGAAGAATAATTGATTTTGGAGTTAGAAGGGAAATTAGTGGTCATCTTAGGCAACTTTGGCTCTCTACAGGAATCCTCATTACAGAATCTTCTATAGTTTATCACACAGACTCTGCTTGCAGGCATCACCCTGCAAAGCAAATCAATTTTTGGAGTATTCCACTTGTTGAACACATTCTTGCTAGTATTGAACTGGACATCTCTCTCCTGGTAACTTTTATTTTTGGGTGTTAGTCATAATTCCAGGTTTTACTGTTATGAGCAGAAGTTATTTGAGAGAATGTGCCTCTCCTCAAAGTCACTTTAAGGGTAGAAGAGATACCCACATAGAAAGTCCCTAATAAAAGACCCCACTGGCACTTGTATAGTTCCTGCTACACGTCAGGGGGTGCAGGGATTGTCTCCCAAATACCATGACATCAACTTTTTACGTTTCTTACAATTTTGCACTTTGACCAAAAGGCTCTGTTGTATACCTATGGTGTTCAAGCTAATTTACTACATAGAGCCAGAGAGAATCTTGGTGTACAGCTATGTTCCCTGCATTTTGTAACGGGGATGCAAACGTCAGATGGGAGTGGGACTTAGTAATCTGTAAGATCCTGTGGTTCTAGGAAAGTTACAAGGACACCATTCATATTACTAAATTCACAGTGTCACACATGCCCATATAGATGAGGCATTTGTGGCAAGTGCTATTAGCCGCTTACCCAACAGATACACCTTTTATACTGCTATGGCATGCAACTGGGCAAGCATGAAAACCGCAGAAGGTTGAAGAAGAACCTGATGTTGTTGAGCTGCTGAGTTAACCAACCCTGAAACCTCCTAACTCCAGACTCTTTCATAATTGAAATAAATCCTAAAGCAACTTTGAGTTGGGTGTTGTGTTTTGGTCTCTTTCTCTGGACAGATGCATCGTACCTAATACAAATTCCTAGCCCATGCTAATATGCAGGTCCTACCTAGACTGAGACTAAAGCACATCTGTTAGTGCTCTTAGTATTTAGGTGGTAGGTAGTTAACCTCAGGGATGGGTCCCATCGGTCCTTGCCTCCTGGTGCTTAGATTCCTGGCTAGCCTCTCCCCATATTGAATCAGGGCTGGTCACTGTGACCAAATACAGTATGGTAGATGTGATGGTGTATGATTTTCAATGCTGGGTCAAAGAAAGATTAAAGCTTCTATCTTGGCCTCTTGCTGTCCTTACTCTGGAGTAAGCCAGCTGCATGTTGTGAGGACACTCAAGCAGCCCCATGGACAAGCCCATGTGGAGAAGCATTGAGGCTTCTCACCAAAAGCCAGCACCAACTTGTCAGTCTTGTGAGTAGAACAGGCCCACCGGCCCCAGGTAGTTCTTCAGATGACTACAGTGCTGGCTGACCTCCCATTTATCTTATGAGAAACCATGAGCCAGGACACCTGCCAGGCCATTCTTGATTTTTGACCCACAGAAACTATGAGAGATAATAAATATTTTTTTTGTTTCAAGTCAGTAAGTTTTGGGTTGATTTGTTACATAGAAATAGATAACTGATTGTTGGGAACTGCCCTACCTGGTTTCAGAAGCTGTAAGCCCCCTGGCTAAGGCTGAGTGAGAGACCTTGGGACCATAAGCCACTAAAGAGACAAAGCTTATCTGCCAGGCAGGGGTGCTGCCTCTGCCCCTTTTACTTCACCCTGCTTGGCCCCAGGTGGATGACGGCATAGCCAACTACGGGTAAGATTCCTCAAGGGAGGGATGACCTGGACAGGCACAGTCACAAAGGGGCCCTTAGGGCAGGACTTGGGGGCTATAGAAAAAGGGGGTGATGGACCCTTGTCCCTCAGCTTTGACATAGCCTGAGTCCTCATTCTGTCTGTGAGAAGTCTCCTAATCTCTTGGCTGCCTTACCTCCCTGCCTGATTTAAACCTGAAACAATGCCGGAGGGCGGTGCAGCCCTGAGCAGGAATGGGTGATTCCTTAGGGTGATCAGGCCTAAGAAAGAATGCACAAAATCCTGTGAAACCTGCTTTGTTTATACCCTCAGTTTAAATGATAAGGGTCCAAGCATAGAATGAGTTTGTTTCCCCAAAGTTTTATAGCCCTTTAGCTGTCTGACCCTGACTCAGAATAAGCCCTCATAGTTCTTTGTATGTTATCTATTGTTTGAGCCTTACCGCCTGACAATGATTGATGAGCTTTAGGTATATGCCCTGTATTTCCTGTGCAAATTAAAGCCAATAAAAGCCCATTGAGGAACAGGCTCCTGGCCCTCCTCTTTTGAGAGATCGGCCACCTTTTCTCCCCAAGCAGATCATGTCTTGGTGGACTTATTCTCATCCTTGGTGGCTGTGGGGAGGGGGCTGCCCTGTGGCCGAAGCACCCCCCCCACCCCCCCACACACACACTGTTACAGGAAGAAAGTCCTTTTATGTTAGGACCCAAATTCTACTCCTTGGTACCTGGTCACAACTGCTTTCCTTGCAAGTACTCAAAGCCCCACTGATGATTTGCTAAATTTCACCCATAAATGACTCAAACTGAGGTTTTTCTTCTCTTTGTACTTAGCGCATAAGTTTAGATGCTCCAAGTTGTCTCTGCTCTAAAAACAACTTTTACCTATTCTTCACCTCTTTCTTTTCTTCCCCATTCTTTCTAAGTCTGCCTTTTAGTCTTTAAGAGAATCAAGATTTAAACAACCAGTTCCTCATAGTATAAAATCACTCAGGGCAAGAGTAAGCAAACCACATCCCACTAGTCAAATGGACCACCTGTCTGTTTTTATAAATAAAGTTTTATTGAAACACAGCCATGTCCATTTGTCCACATATAGTCTATGTCTACTTTTGCACTACAGAATTGAGTAGTTGTAACAGAAACCATATGCTCACAAAGCCTAAAATAGTTACTATTTGACCCTTTACAGAAAAAGTTTGCAACCCCAGACTTAGGGTTTCTAATATTTTGTATTGTTTCTTTCAAGGGCTTCTGTATTGAAAAACTCCAGGGAAGAACCAGTCACAACATATCATCAGGAGATAGTATTCACCTTCAAACTCTAGGGAGTCTGTTACTCTCCAGCATCACTTCCTTCACCTCCTGTACTGTAAACAGCAGTGTATCCCAGCCAAGCCCATTTCGGTTTCTCTGCTTTTTGATACGAAAGTTCTCGATCCACAGGTGAAGTTGTGGGGTAGGGGAATGGTTCTTTCCCTTCCTTCTCTTTCCCTTCCCTTCCCTTCCCTTCCCTCCCCTCCCTTTTCTTTCTCTCTGGTAATGATGTCTGAAATGGCAAAAACACTTCAATTCATTAAAAAACCAGGCGAGGAGATGGGAAATTTTTGTCCTGGAAGCAGACACACACACACATACACACCAAACCAGGCCAAGCAGGTTTGGCATGGAGCTGTCATACCCTGACCCATAATCACAGAGTACTTCTCAGCTCTGGCACTTCACAGAGGAAGAGGAACAATGGTAATTCCAGCTATTACAGTCTCCTGGGCACCAAATGAAACACTGCTGTAAATTGTATATAATCAGTGAGGAAGACTTTTATTTCTCCGTGGTTACGAATGGGACTTTTCCTTCCTCTTGTTTAGGAGGAAAGGAACAGGTTTAGATCAGTCTGGGGGAGTTTCATTTGGCAGAGATAACCAGAACTCTCTCTGGATCCTAAGAGGGCCCCGGTCCTATATTCAGGACCTGTGTAAACAGAGATTCTTTGGTCTCTTTTCCTATACCAAATTTCCTGTCTTCCTACCATACAATTTCTGTCCTTAGAACCAAGCACATCAACCATAAGGAGGTAGAAATTTTCAGATGCTTGAAAGGGAGGGATACAGAACGTAAATTCTTGGTTATCCTGTAACATTTGTGCAACCCTATCCACATAGCCTCTGCCCTGCGGAAGCTCATGATTTTGTAGGTGAGACCAGTCACTTTAGGAAAATGCTGAGTTACAACAGTCCAGAGGAATCATCAGATACTACATAAATTTGTTCCTGTTTCTTCTAGGTTGCTTTTAGCAATGAATCTTCCAGGAATGATTGGTGATGTCCCCTAGGTAGTGACGGTGGTAGTTGGAGATTGGAGTGTCCCTAACTGTGCCCACATCTATACCAGGACTGTCCTTCAACACATTTTCTCTCAGCCTCACACTGGGTGGGATATTGAGAAAGTAAAGAGAGTGGAATGCCCACTCTCACTGGGGACATAGTCTTCTGAAATGGAAACAAGAATCGCATATACAAAGCAATTAGAAAACCAGATAGAAAAAAAAAATACGTGTCTGGACTGTATAGAACGGAGAGGAGAGTTCCCAAGTGGAGGAACATGTGTGAAAGTCAGGGAAGAAGGAGCTGCGCCATGTGGCAGTGGGGAGGGCAGAGAGGAGGGGGAGGGGCTGGGCAGCAGGGCGGCGGTGCCCTCCATCCCACGGGAAGCAGTCATTCAGTCCATCGTGACCCAGTGCTCTCCACCAGCCTTCCGTTCCTCTTCCCTTGGTGCTTTTTTTAATTCAGCATTTCACATTATTTTCTACATTTCATTCTGAGTTTACCACCTATCTTTATCACATATCATTTTGTCAATTACTCTCTGCTACCATTTGTCTACCTCTATGATATTTTCATTATGTAATCTATTTCTCAATCTTTTTATTTCCTATCTATCAATCCATCTATCTATTGCTACTCAACTATCTAGTTCTCTGTCCTATATATCTTCAGCTATCTGCTTGTATTTTACTCTCCTTTCTCCTTCATGTCTACATGGTTATTTACCTTGTCTTTCATTCTTAATATCCCGTCTTCTTCGTTCCCTCTGCTCTTTTTCCCACCCTTATTTCCACCCAATAGTTCTCTTCCTTTACGGGGCAACACTTTTTCCTCCCCCAAATATTTGTTTTCCTCTCATTAATTAATAATAACAAGCCAACATTTATATAAGTGCCTCTTACGTGCAAAGCAGTGTTATAACTGTTTTACATATGTTCACTCATTTAATCTTCCCCAAAACACTATGAGATAGTTGATTCTCATTATCCCCATTTTGAGGAAATCTAGGTACAGAGAAGTTAAGCAGGATGCCCAAGGTCCTACAGCTGACAGCAGAGCTAAGGCTCTATCCAAGACAGTAGGTCTCTAGTATTTATGCTTTAACCTCTGAAGAAGGTCACAGTATTTCAGCTTCTTTAAATGTGATTCTGAGACTGCCAAGCTGGTGGTTAATGCAGTCTCTTTATTACAGAGGCTGCCCACTCCCTAAGATGGGGCCAAATCCCAGGAGTTTTATGCAGAATAGAATGCTTAGGTGAGAGGTTCTTCTGGTCTTCTGTCTACTCAGAGTTGACATGCTCACTGTGCTACGCTTGGGTGCATGAGTCCTTTTAGGGGATTGGAGCCCTTGAGCTCTGCAGCCTGGGGTCAAGCTGCCTCCTCATTTCAGGTCTCTACCACTCTCAGGACCAGAAATCACTGGTTCTTCAAAATTTTAGGGAATCTTCCTCCCTGTTCTTTTCTCTCTGTTCTCTCAGGTTCAGCTCCCATTGGCCTCAAACTGTCTCTTTTCTCCTCTCCCACAGCATTATCCCAACATGGAGCACAGAATTCCTAAAGCAGAAGTCAGAAGGGGCGGTTGTCGGCAGGGACTTTGCTTTTAACCTAGCCCCCAAAACTGCTTATGCTAGGAAGACAAATGTCTGCCACCTTCTTGGAATGAGGGAACAAAAATACAAGGAGAAAAATATATAGATTATTATTCCATCAAGTCATCCTGCCAAAAATCCCATTACCATGGATGAAGTGAGAAGACCATAGACAGGAAGTGTTACTAAATCCTATTCCTGTCCAGGTCTCTAAGCCTCTGAGCCTCTTAGCTTGCCTCTGTGTTCAGTTTCTTCCCACATAATCACTCCTGCTTTTGCAGCTGGGGTAATCTGCTTCAGATACTATTTTATCTTATGAAATCTCTGTTCAGAAATATTCAAACACATATTGTCTGTCCTGGAGTTAGATCTCAGTGATGGTTGCATAACTTTGTGAATATGCTAAAAATCACTAAATTTTGAATTTAAAAGGGTGGGTTTTATGGTATGTGAATTATATAGCCCAGTTTAAAAAAGAGAAGGGTATTTTCATCTCCCCCTTGCAATGAAATGCCCAGTCTTCCAGGTCTTCCACACATGATCCTTCTTTTGTCTCCAGCCTTACTTCCCACTAATCACTTGTCCACTTTCCAGACTCGGTTCTCCACGCCTCTGGTCATGTCATTTCCTTGGACTGAAATCCTTCCCTTTCCATTCACTAAGCTCTCTCCCGTATCTTTCTCAAGCCCAGTTCAAGTTCCACCTTCCTGTTGGAACTTTCTCTGACAACTTTAGTTTTTATTGGTATCTTCAACGCTAAGCTTCCTTTGTATTATAAATTCTTACTTTGGCATAAATTTTAGTAGGGTGACAGTTTCTTGAGTAAACTGTCCATCTTTGTGACTCAACACCCCACACTGCGCCAGCATTGAGTAAGCACTTTCAAAAGTACATGAGTGGATACATAAATGCATTTTGCTAATCTCTAGATGGTTCCTGCATGTGTTTTTCCAACTAGATTGTAAGATTTTGAAGGAAGGGCCAAGGTCTTTACCTGAGATCTATACTAGTTCAGAAAAGGACACATGGTTGACCCTTCTGATACTTAATTACCTGATGGCTTGGCAGAAAAATTGCCCTTTTCCCACTTTATTGGTGATGGGCTAGAAAGGGAGGACACTGAATAGGCAGGGAGGGTCCCCAGGATGCTTGGCTGAATGGTGGTTGCTCCACCCGTAACCACAAATGTTTCATTGTCCGCTGCCTTTGGCATCTACAACAGCCTTTGGAAAGAGATGTAGCAATTTTCCCCTCAGGGCTTATTTTTAAAACCAGTGGCTCAGAATGCCTGTCGGAAGTGGGGTCAGACAGCTCTGAGCTGCCTGGTGGATGGGATGGGTGCTGCCTGAGAGAAGATATAGTGGTTGGTCCTTAATTTTGGACCTCTACTTCCCTAGAAGTAGCCAGGCCAAAGGAAAGAGATGGCTTGCCCAAGACAGATCACAGCCTCCACGGAGCTACGAACACCTAGTTGGGCATTGCTTCCCCAGTCCTAAACTTTTAAGACTAGGGTTGGGCTAGCCAGAGGGCTATTGGCCTTCCATTCACTCAATGGAACAAATAAAAGCTTTATTGCATGCCTGTGTGTACCAACTGCTCTGCTAGGCACTAGGGATTAAAGTGTGGACATGAAATAGGGTTTGCCCTCTAGAGGCTTCTGATCCTACCTAGTAATTTTTTTATTTTGGTAATTGCATTTTTTTATCTGTAAAATTTGTGTGTGGTTCTTCTATGTATATAATCCTTTGCTAAGAATTCTTTTTATTAATATCAAGAAATTTTTGGTCTTCTAGACAGAAATCTGGGGCTTTAGTTCCTCTTCTGGGTTGTGTACTTCCTGAAACTGCTGTTTTTTAAACACTTTGTTTATTTGTTTTGTTTTATTTCCTCAGCCTGGAAAAACATCTTCCTCAACTATTTGTCTACCTAATTACAATGAATTTTTCTGGTCTCACCTCAAATGTTATTTACTCCTAAAAGCCTTCCCTTATGTTCATATCAATTCTATTCCCCATGTTATTTTCTCAGAGGAGCCACCATAGTTTATGATTACATGTGTAATTGTTTATTGTAATATATCTCTCCTACTAGGCAGAAGAGGGATCATATCTTTCTTGTTCACCATGCAAATTTCTAGTATCTAAAAACAGTGTACAATACACAACAGATAATAATATTTTTTTTAGTGGATAATTCTACCTTCCATCTACCCACCCATCCATCCATGTCCTGTCCCATTTCCCAAAATAGATGAATATCCTTATATCCAAATATGGCCCTGACTCTAAGAATCTAATTCAATCTCAGTTTTGTAACTTTATAATTTGTAAAGCATTCTGACATCCCATTTTTTTCTTGTCTGATTCTACAAAGTCAAGAGAAAAGTGGTATTGATCATACTATATAGACAAGTAAGCTGAGAATCAAAGAAATAAAGTAATTTGCCCAAGGTCACAGCTCATTAGTTACAGAAGTGATGGATAGGGCTTGTAGTATGGTGAGGCAAGTGAATTTCTTAGGGAGGAAAATTTAAGGAGGTACTTACCTTCAGGAGTGTGGATGTTTGCACAACCCTGAGAGTGAGTGCCTTTTAATTTATTTTTATTATTTTAAAAGAAAAACTCTCCATTTTTTTTTCATTCCAGAGAGAGAGGAAGGGGAAGGAAGGAGAGAGAGAGAGAGACAGAGAGAGACATTGATAAGAGAGAAACATCAATTGGTTGCCTCCCGTATGTGCCCTGCCTGGGGACTGAACCTGCAACGTAGGCAGGTAACTTAACCAGGAATCAAACCTGTGACCTTTTGGTTCACAGGATGATGCTCCAACCAATTGACCCACACTGGCCAGGGCCATGAGTTCCTTTTTAAATGTCACATTCCTGGCATCTCATTTGCCTCATATTAGTCTTGGTCCTGCTGTTGGGTCAAAGTCTACTTTGATATTTGGACAGAGAGTACTAAACAAATGTTACCACCCATGCATTTAGATGTCACCTTCAACAGTGTTATGATAAATCTTGAAGTCATAGATGTCTGACTTTGAGTCACAACCACTCTTTACTAACCATGGCCTTGGGCAAATTATTTCTCCTTAGATACAATGTGTATTTCATAGGCTTGCTGTAAAGATTAAAATGATATAATATAGGCATGGCAGTCTGGTGGTTGCTGTTAATATTTGTTCACCTCTTTTTCTACAGACATAGGAATGCCATTTTTTAGCTGGAACACGGCACCTGAGAAAATGAACTGCATTTCTCAGCCGTTTTTGCAGGTAGGTGTGAGCATATAATTTTGTTCTAACCAATGGGATGAGTGTTACTGATGTGCACAAATTTTGAAGCGTGTCTCATTCTCACTTCCCCCCTTGTTACTGACTGGAATGCAGGCATAGTGGCAGGTCACCTTGGATCATGAAATGATAGTAATACCCTAGTGATGACTGAACACAAGATAGAATCCTGAAACCCTAGTACCTGTCCAGAGCAGAGCTGGCATTTTAAGTCAGACTTGAATTTTACATTTTTATTTTGCCTTTACCAATCGGAGAAGTTGAATTTACATCCTAAATTTATGCAGTATGTAAAGCGGCATAGGACTTAGAAGAAAGTAAATATTTAATACTTGGTAACATATTGGTAGGTATCCATCTTCATGTCTCTGATAAAACCTCCTTCGTTAATATAGATATAACTTGAGCTCAATGTGTGTGTGTGTGTGGGGGGGGGGGTGG
>VMDR010036414.1:0-10496 GCA_007922815.1 Macrotus californicus | reverse complement strand
CTGGGAAGCACTTTATCTGCCCTTCCATTCTAAATGAAAGCTTTGCTGGATAGAGTAATCTTGGATGTAGGTCCTTGCCTTTCATGACTTGGAATACTTCTTGCCAGCCCCTTCTTGCCTGCAAGGTTTCTTTGGAGAAATCAGCTGACAGTCTGGTGGGCACTCCTTTGTAGGTTACTGTCTCCTTTTCTCTTGCTGCTTTTAAGATTTTATCTTTCATCTTAGGAAATGTAATCATGCTGTGCCTTGGTGTGTTCCTCCTTGGGTCCAACTTCTTTGGGACTCTCTGAGCTTCCTGGACTCCCTGGAAGTCTGTTTCCTTGGCCAAAGTAGGGAAGTTCTCCTTCATTATTTGTTCAAATAAGTTTTCAATTCCTTTCTGTTCCTCTTCTCCTCCTGGCACCCCTATGATTTGGATGTTAGAATGTTTAAAGACATCCTGGAGGTTCCTAAGTCTCTCCTCATTTTTTTGAATTCTTGTTTCTTCATTGTGCTGTGCTTTGATGTTTCTTTCTTTCTTCTGGTCTACACCATTGATTTGAATACCATTTTTCTTCCCCTCACTGTTGGTTCCCTGTACCTTTTTCTTCATTTCCCTTATCGTATCCTTCATTTGTTTATCTAATTTGTGACCAAATTCAACCAAGTCTGTGAGCATCCTGATTACCAGTGTTTTGAACTGTGCATCTGATAGGTTGGCTATATCTTCATCGCTTAGTTGTATTTTTTCTGGAGCTTTGATCTGTTCTTTCATTTGGGCCACTTTTGTTGTCTTGGCGTGCCTGTTACGTAGTAAGGGGCGGAGTCGCAGGACAGGGCGGCCACGTCGCTGCGTAGTGATGCTGTTTGTGGGGGAGGGGACCGAGAGGGAACAATGGTGGTTGCTCCGCTCTCTGCCAGCCTTCAGTGACCCTCCGCGCCACCCACAGTCAAATTAGGCCCTTCTGGTGCTGGTTCTGGTGTTGATTCCTGGTGGGAGGGCTTATGTACGCTCCAGGATTCTGTGAGTCTCTCCAACAAGCTGTCCTGCAAGGCTGGGAGTTTCTCCCACTGCCACCTCTTCAACCCCCACAGCAGTTCTCAGTCAGAGGCTCTGAGGCTTTATTTCCCTGAACTAGAACTCTGGGATGCGGGGCCTGTCTCGCTCCCCAGTTGTTCCTCCCAGTTTATCCTCATGAGGGAGTGGGACGCCCAGTCCGCAGCCGCCACTTCTGGCCAGCCACACCTTTCCCGGATCCGCCAGCCACCGCCCCGCCACGTGAGTCCTCTCCGCCACTCTCACTGGTCTGGATGTATGTTTCTTAATTTCTTGGTTGATGGACTTCCATACGGTTTGATTTTCTGTCAGTTCTGTTTTTTTTTTTGTTTTAAAATTTGTTATTGTCCTTCTTTTGGTTGTGCAAGGAGGCACAGTGTGTCTACCTATGCCTCCATCTTGGCCGGAAGTCCGAGAACAGTAATATTTTAGAAAGCACGTTGAGGACAAACTTGGAATTTCACATTTGCACTGGGGATGAGTCTTTCTTCAGAGAGTAGAAAGCTATGCTTTTGGTGAGATTTTTCTCTGTTATATCTTTTCTTAACAGCATTTTATTACAGTTGTGCATAATTATTTGTGCAACTGCTTGGTTAATGTCCATGTCCCATGATAAACATCAAATTCTATAGGGCCAAACATGTTATCTAACTTATTAATAGCTATATTGCCAGAGCTAGCACAGAACCTGGAAAATAAGAAATTAGATAATATTTTTTTAATGTAGTTGAATGAAACTATTGTCCTGATTTCAAAATCAGGACAATTGCAAAAGGTAGAAGCCATCACTCTCCAAACTCCCTTCCCCCTCTACCTTCCAAGCAAAAATCTTCCCTAACTACCAAACTCAAGATTAAACAGAATAGCATCTTTCACCCCTAAAAAATCAGAAGCTTAAATATCTGGAAAGTACTATGCTTTCTGTCACATTCATGTTCCCTACCATTTATGGGCATCTGCTGTGTTTCTGATACCCACATATTGGCTTTAATGATATGATTCCATTTACCCTTTATCGTTATCTCATAAGACTGTCTTCTAAAATAGGCACCACCATTTTATAGATGAGGAAACTAAGGCCCAGAGAATTTAAGTTACAAATTGATAGAGCTCAGATATAAACCCAGCTCCTTTTACCGGCAATTCCAGAGTTGGAGTCCGTCCCAGGCTGGCTGGGCATATCATTTCCCAACATGAATTAGGCCAAAGCTTCTTCTCCTGATTTAACAACACGGAGTAGCTGATATAAATTGTATTTTATCTCTGGCCTTAGTAGTTTTCAAATGGGATTTCTAGCAGTGCAATAATTGTCTCCAAATCCCATTACAACCAAATAGTTTGGACAAATGAAGAGGTTTATTCTGGTGGAATTTTATGTGATGTAGGAAAACCCAACCACTCTCTCCTGAAAGACAAGACAGATGGTACCCATTCTGGTGATAGGTCCCACACCACTGTTTCTGGCAGAGATGTTTTATTTTAACTCTGAACCTCCAAAAGCTCCTTGGTAAAATCACAGCAAACACTCTTGGGTTTGTTTTGGTTTTCAGGGTGGAATGGTGGCCCTCATTTTTAAAGTTATGATCTCTCAGAGGACTCCCCTCCCCTTTGTGATGCGGCACAGTAAGAGTCAAACATTTTTATTTTTAATTTTCCAGTGACAATGGCAGTCTAGACAACTCAGATGAAATATGCCTTTGAATTGCTAGGTAGTTCCACAGGAGGCAGGGGCATGTTATATTTTGATGCAGACATGCTCTTTAAAGGCGAGATGCAGCAACCTCGTTTTTCCGAACACCTGGTGAGAAGGCAGAATAGAATTGTAACTTTTCAGATATTATAATGAAAAGTGAAGGCCATAGTCAAAGAACTTTATTTTTCTAGCCTAAGCTTTGCTCTGCTTTCTAACATCTGAGGCTCGCGGGGTAGAATTCCCAGAGCTCTGTCAATAATGTGGCTCACTAGCAAATTTGATATGTTTTCTCAGCCGTAACAGAGCAAGTTTGCACACAGCTCCCCATGGGATCAGAAGAAGTCTGGAGGTTTATATTAGCATTTGGAAGGCTGCGATTATTTTAAAGTTTTGTAAGGAGGTAGAGAACACTTAGTGAGAACTATTTGAAGCTTAAATAAGCTTCCACCCAACCATTTCATCCAGTGTGCCGCTGCCAAAAGGTATTCCTCCACGGAGGGGCCACAGAGACTTGGAAGAAAGAATGGTTTCAGATTCATCTAATCTGGTCTCAATTTAATAGCCTTATGTGGTCTGACCTAGACATGAAGAAAGACCATCGATGGCATCCATTAACAAGGGTTGTATTTTAAAATCTATCGTGGTTAAGGAATATCGACTTTGGGGAGCTGTTTGTCCTGTTTAAAGCCAGCAGAGCATGTTAGTGAATGATGTGTATAATACCTACATATGAATGGAGCTCAGGTATCCAGTTTCCTAAACCTAGGATATCTAACTATATCCTCACCTTGGGAGACATCAAAGTCTGTGGGAAAATTCCACCATCTTTTAGGAAAAATAAGACATAAGAACAAAAAACAAGACACTTGTCCTTTACAAAACTGTGGTATTTGATCTTTGGGTAATAATGCTGTATACTATATAATTGTACCAATTTTCTAACAGAAAACATGTCAGAGTATATTCTTCTATATATAGGGACCAGGAAAGAAGTGGTGTAGAGTCAGGGTTAAAACCACAAATCTTGAAATCAACAGACCACAGATTTAATTCCAGTTTTTCAGCCTATTTTTTATGCAACCTGGGACTTGCAGTTGCCGAGCCTTTGTGCCCACTTTTACAATGCAAGGATTTTAATGCTATCTATCTTACGGGACTATTGTCGGAATCAATCGATGTAACGTATGTAAAGTGTTGAAATGATTACTGTCTTGTGGCAGGCCTTTAATTCCTGGTAACAGCCATTGCCCTCACTTAAAGGGTCAAGATCAGTGTTGCCAAATGACATAGCCTTTGGCTCCCTCCAGAATGACTGACAATTTTCTAAGTCCATCATTAGTTTTTCTAAGTTGTAATAACTTCAGGTATGACTGCTTCCAAGGGGAAAAGAATTTACACGAACCTATTATCATTCACTTAAAGAACTACTGAAATTTTTAAAAAAAAAATCAGATTTAAATAAGAGACGATCATACACAGTCTCACAAATACAGACTGAAAAGTGCTTATTAAGATTACTTTCTCCGATGGCCCTAGCAAGCATTTTGCTCAAGAGGATTTTAAATTTCTCAGGGGATCAAGAAGAGAGAAAGAAAGTAGAAAAAAAAATCCTTTCTGCTCTCAGGCAGGAATTCAAAGAGGAAAAAGCCCTTCTCGTGTTGATCTTTTACTCTGGATCTTTATGAAATAGACTTAAAGATCCCCTCTAGTTTCTATCCTACTGTTTTCACCTGCTGGGAAACCAGGGGAAATTGCCTAAGCAAGGCCTGACACAAACTTCAAGCTATGTATCAAGAAGAATTAGAATAAAGACTGCAAATAATAGGCCTTCTCAGCTGCCCACCTCTCCCCCAAGGCAGAACCAAAGTTCTTTTGCGGGTTGTTCCTGCTGTTTTAACAATTTTCACATTGTTTTCTAATTAGTTACTTAAATTTCTGTTTCTATGTGTTCCAAACCATTGCTGTTGTTTCTTTTTTTTTTTTTCCTCACCCAAAATAGCTGTGTGTCCCACTGGCCTGGGGGACTCTATAAAGGTTATGATTATTTGACCCCAGCTGTCTTTGGAGAACAAATATCTAGAGCTCTGGTTTGTCCCCCCAGGGGACATTTGATAGCTATTCGGAGACAATTTTGATTGTCACGACTGGGTGCTGCTACTGACATCTAGTGGGTAGAGGCCAGGGGTGTTGCTAAATATCCTGCAATGCGCTGGAGAGGGTCCACAACAAAGAATTAAGCGGCCCGAATGCCACCAGTACCAACAAGGTTAAGAAGGCTTGCTCAGAGCTGTGGTTAAAGTAATACTCTCATGCTAAGGCTTCAGTGCATATAACTATTTCAGCCACCTCCCAGGGCAGCTGAGGTCACACGTGGTCAGTCAAGGGTTTTACACAATATTGGTCTAGATGCCCTTCTTAGGTGAAAGCTCATTTTGGTTAATCAGCAGTCTCGTGCTGCCCCTGGGAGAATTAGTTTGGAATCCTTAAAAATTAATTCAAATTTCAGAAACTTCATTCCTGGGTTTCCCCTTGCTGATTGATGGAAGAGGCCAGCTTTCCGCTTTCATTTCCTTATTTCTTCATGATAATTTTATTCCTGGGCCTATGGCTTCTCCATGACTTTTGGTGAGGGCCACTCTTGGCCACTCCTGAAATTTGAATCTCTGAGAAAATAGTTTAGGGACTTAGTGTTTCTCCTTGATGTGGGCTCCTTGGGAAAATTGGTCCACTCCCTTTTCAGAATTCCTTAGGGAATTAGAAGGTATACTCTTGCTAAAAAAGGAGATTCTCAAGTCCTGTTGTACCTGTCCCTGAGTCATAAGCAAAGAGATCATGGATTCTTGCCATAGTCAACAAAATCTTCACTAACGTCACTAGCGTAATTTCTAAGTAGCTGCCTCATGTGACACCCCATTTATAGAAACCTCTAACATAAAAGGTTTTTAAGAAGGTTGCTTCCAGACCAGGTGCAGATTAAGTTTCCAGTTTTGACCCAGACATCCTAGGCTACAATAGAATGGATTCTTCCAAGCAAGACATTTTCTACTTACACATATTTGGTACTCAGTATATATTACTCCACTTATCTACCTGACGCCTTACAAGAAAACTCATCTGTATGATGCCTGTCAGTCATTCATGCCTCAGGATAAGTAAGTACAACACTCATGTCAATTAGCTTTCCTTCAATATCAAGGATATTATTGGGATCAAGGATGGGGAGAAATCTCCCACTTGGCATTGACATCTCACTGATGAGTGAGAGTTAATGAGATGAAGAAGGAAAGAACAGTCTGCTTTTCATAGAGGAAGAGATGATTATTTGGGGCTAGAAAGGAGAAAAAGTGATAAAAAGTTAAGGTATGGCTAGGAACCAAGTGACAGAAAAAAGAAAGAAAATGGAGATGAGGAAAATTAGGGTCGTTTCCTCTCCTGTTAACTTCTATTCATGAGCTCTTTCCACAGGGTTTGCTTTCTCTGGCAAACATTCAGTTCTCTAACCCACTCTCCATTATCTAGAATACCCGGAAAGGGCAGAGAAATGGAGAGGGGAAAATCAAACTATTTTTAAGCTCCAAATCTGTTCTATTAAATTTTCTAAAGTGAGGTCTACTCTGAGAAGCATGATTAAATATTTGCCAGCAACACTTTGGGGGACTCTTCGGGGCAGCCAAGATGTCAAAATTCTAAAGATATCGCATCATTCTAAGACTGTGACCTTCAAGGAAATTAATCGTCACTCCCGTTTGTCCCTCCTTGAAGACATTCCAAGCCTCAGGTTTGGTGGTGTTTCTGGCAGCATCTATCTGAATTTTTAAATTGTTAAATCTTAGTTGAAGAGTGTCAGTGTGAAATGAGATTTATGCCAGCTTGTCTAATGGGCCTGACAAAGCAATTCAAATATTATCCCAACCTGGATGCTCTCACATCCACCAGGATGAAAATTAAGTACCACATGGGCTCGAAATGAGTATTTCCAAGGCAAACTCTACCCCAACTCCCATTCTCCCTTGCTATGTTTTCCATGATAGATCATAAGCATCCTGCTGAGAGAGAAC
The DNA here is from genome assembly GCA_007922815.1 of Macrotus californicus. NCBI lineage: Eukaryota > Metazoa > Chordata > Mammalia > Chiroptera > Phyllostomidae > Macrotus > Macrotus californicus. The sequence continues at coordinate 3,709 of VMDR010036414.1, read as the reverse complement.
ATTTAAAATTCTAAGTAATGGGGTACATAATGCAAAAATAAAGGGAAGATCATCAAATGTGTCATATCAGTCATTTTAATATTATTACAATGCTCTATTTCTGTACTGTTTTTCCCTTCAAAGCTACAGTGACAATCCCTTAAAAAGTAAATTTTATGAAGCACCTTGTATGTTTCCGGTGCTTTGTTCATCATTCCTGAGAGCACAGGATAAAAACAGATAGGGCGTCTACCGTCAAAATAGTATATAGTTTCTGATAACGGTGAAAGACCCTGGTCGGCGTGGCATGCGAGTGATTACCAGAAGTGAGCCCCAACCCTGAACAAATTGCTGAACCTCAGTTTATTCATTTATAAAATGACAACAACGATATCAACTTTTAAGATTCTTATGAGACTACTTTAAAAAAGTAACATTAGAAAAGCTCTTTTTCACAGTGATTGGCTCAGCTGTCTCTGGATTGACCTTGTAGCCTTGATTTTGCATTTATGGCCTTAATCTCCAGGTTTTTCTCCAGAGGGCCCCCCCAAAAAAATGTGAACTTTAATTAATTACTTCTTTTAAAAGGTCTCATTAAACTAAATAAGCCTAACTGTAATAGACATAACAAAAGTTGTTGCCCTCAACTTTTGGGTGTGGCTGTGGGAACAAATGTGATGTGTGGCACTTCCATGTGGAAAAATGCAGTTGCCGGCACTGCCACTTTCAGCCCACCCATCTCAGCTGGGGTGAAAGTGGAGGTCAGGCTTGCTATGGGACTCTGTGCTGAGCCGTAACAGGAAACACAGCTGCCCTGGAGAGAGACCCACATCTGTAGCAGACTTTTTTGCACAAGTAAGAAATAAACCTTTGTTGTTTTCATTAAAATGTAGAGATTACCATAATAAACCTCAAAAAATATTGCTGGTAGCTTCACATTAGTAATCAGTTTTCAGATGAGATTAAGAAGATCAATGTGTTTATTATTAATAAGGGACTTCGTGCTGAACCTAAAAAAGGAAAAAAAACTGTGAGCTACCTGGAGACTCCAATACGTTCCTCTCCCACACGTGACAATATCTGACTAAAATCTCAAGTAATAAACATCTATCATCAGAATTCTCTAATGAAATGTATGCTCCTTCTTGGATGGTGCTCATTATGTATCAATAGATAAGGATACGAAGTCTAAAAAAGAATAAAAAATTGGACTGTGGCACCCCATTCTTGCCAACAATGCCATCTGGTTTGGTAAAATTAATTCTTGAATGAGAAATGCATGGAATTTCCAAGATAAACTTCTTGGATACTTTTGGCAACCAGGAAGCATCCTTGGCCAGAACTCTGTGAGCGGAGAAACAGCTCCAACAAACAGCGTAGCTTTCAATATCAATGCTGTGCATGAACTCTGTGGCTTGTTCCCATCACCTTCACATCTCTAGACTCAAGTTTCCCAGCCACAAGAAGGAAATGTTGAATGACTGATATCCAAGGTCTCTTTTAACACCTTATGAACCTATAACATGTACATTCAAATGAGAAAATAAAATGTAAACCTCTCTCCCCACAAGCTAGAACTGGTTACTCTGGAAAAGTTAAAGCCCAGGATGAAATTGGAATATTTTTCTCAACTTAGACACTAACCAATCACAGAGAAGTACTGTGAATTACCATTATTGCCTATTGAGTAAAAGTGTGAAAACACCCCTGAGATAAAGCCATCTCGAGGGTCCATTGTCACCCTCCTCACCTTTTTGTATCCATGTAGTGCAGTGCTGCACATATTGACTGTGCTCAAAAATGGTTTACTGAGTTGGTAGATGCAGTGACAATTCTGTGGATGGTTACATGGAAAGGGTGAATACTGAGGATATTCCCTTGGCAGTTTTTGTCCTGTGTATGTAAAATTTACCACATCACATGTTCTTTGTGATAAAAATGTAGTGAGCATACATTTTAAGATGCTTGAATGAGAGGAGTGCAAATAGAAAGAAGGAGGATTCAAGAGACATTGGTTACATTAATTCATGATGTGATTTTGCATCTTCACCTATTGATGCAACTTCACCTATTGAACCCCAGTAAGAGTTTCTGTGAACACAGGAGATGAAACATGAAGAATCTTTGAATAATAAAATATGTGTTGTAATTATCAATAACCAAAGAAGAACATCTTATAGTTACGAGAGTAAAGGTTTTTTCTCAAAAGCAGTGACCCCAAACATCCTTTGTGGAAGCAGGAAATCATCTTGCAGTATCTTGAAACTTGTATTTTTATTAGGCTTTCTGTTCTTCCCTTATGAAAGTTGCCTTTCGGAATTTCCCTGTCCTCAAAGTAGACATTGGTGTTACTTTTTCTGCCAATAACCTTTTCTTCTCTCTCTTTGAAATTCTTGGGTCAGATTTAACTTCCCTTGCCAAACTCTAGATGTCAGTGTGTCCCCAGCTCCAATGTGTGGGCTGTTTCTCTCTGTACACTCACTCTCTGTTATGTCATCCAGACCTGTGATTTCTAAGACGACCACTGCCAAGTGTAGGTCCATCTTTTACCTTGACCTGGAATCTAGACTCCCCTTTCATTCTGCTTACTCAGCATGTCCAGTTGTGTATGTCACAGACATCTCAATCTCAGCTAACTCAACCATTCTACACCCCCATGTCTTTATTCATCTCTGCAAAACACACCAAGCACCCAATGTCTAAGGCCCCAAACTTTGGAACTCTCTTTGACTTTTATTTTTCTCCCACATTCAATCTAGCCATAAAATTTTGTCTGATTGCTCAGCTCCCCTGTTTGCTCTCTCCTTGATGACTATTTGAGCCATCCACCTGGACTCTTAGCTTACATTCCTACTCTACTGCCAGAATATTTTTCACCATGAACATACCCATCTTTTAAATATGTTAGCCAGATCGAAGCATGAACTTGGCCTGAAGTTACTCCTTCACTTGGCTTCCCCGTCTTTCCTGTTTTCTGCACTCTTCACTGGCTTTCTCTAGCAATACTTCCTTAAATTCCTGCCGAAGAATCCTTAGTTTGAGGTCAACTTCTAAGGAACTCACTGACTCGCATGACTGTGAAGTCTACTTCCTGTTCTCTCAAGCAGGAATAACGCCCTGTATCCTGAGTTCCTAGTATTGACTTAGATGCTACAGAAGCAGGAACATGCAAGTTCTCAGGCAGCTCTGTCTGTGGTTTCAGACCTCTTTCTCTCTATTATCCCTGGCCCTCGGGGATTTCCCCTACTTTCTTGTGCACTCAGAAATTTAAAATAAATTTGTTGTAAAGTATCCGGTATGTGTGCATTTTAAGGCAGTTGAGTTCTTTTTAGGATAACTGGAGTGCCGTGCTGTTGGAAGTATAAGACTTTTTGCTCATTATTTTTAGACTTTAGGTTAGCTCATGTATTTTTGGTCTTTCTATCTTATCAGTGGATTTCAAAATACATGTATCTATTTACATCCCACGCGTTTTGTTATGCATTCTTTCATTGTTATCTAGCTCTAAGTATTTTGTCATTTACTGTATATCTTCTTTAACACAACTTTTCTATAAGCACTTTATTGGTTTAAAGATATAAATAACTTAAAATTCTACCGTTTGGACATTCATTTCTAACTTTATATATTTTGTGTATAGGAGATACTGTATGGGAAAATATTAATTTTTAAGAACCATTTCAAGATAGACTTGTGGTCTAGTGCATGATAGATTCTTGTGACCATTCCA
>VMDR010036413.1:0-10499 GCA_007922815.1 Macrotus californicus | reverse complement strand
AAATTCTCCTAAATACTTAATTATAATCAGAAATCTAATGTTATATTCTCATGCATGCTTTAAGCATTTTATTTTTAAATTTATTTATTAAATTATTAGGGTGACATTGGTTAATAAAATTACATAGGTTTCAGATGCACAATTATTTTTTTAAATATATCTTATTGATTATGTTATTACAGTTGTCCAAATTTTCCCCCATTGCCCCCCTCCACTCAGTAACCCCATTCCCTCTATCCACCTCCCCCAACATAGTTCATGTCCATGGGTTGTGCATATAAGTTCTTTGGCTACTCCATTTTCTACGCTGTTCTTAACATCCCCCTGTCTATTTTGTATCTACCAATTTGTACTTCTGAATCCCTACACTTTTTCCCCCATTCTCCTCCTACCCCCTCCCAACTGATAACCTTCCAAATTATCTCCATACCTATGATTCTGTTTCTGTTCTGCTTCTTTGCTTAGTTTGTTATTTAGATTCAATTATTAATAGTTGTGAATTTATTGCCACTTTAATGTTCATTGTTTTTATCTTTTTCTTATATAATTCCCTTTAGCATTTCATAAAATAATGGCTTAGTTATGATGAACACCTTTAGTTTCATAGAAGACATCATCTGTATATGGTATTGTGTGGTCACCAGCCCAAGTCAAGCCTCCTTCCATCACCATTTAATCCCCCTTTACCCTCCTCTACCGCCACCTACCCCCTTTCCCTCTGCTAATCACCATACCGTTTTCTGTGTCTAGGAGCTTTGTTTCTGTTTTTGCTTTTGCTTTTCTTAATCCTTTTACCTTTTTCACCTAGCCCCCCAACCTTCTCCCCTCTGACAGCTGTTAGCCTGTTTTCTTTATCTATGAGTCTGTTTCTATTTTGATTGTTAGTTTATTTTGTTCATTAAATCCCACATACAAGTGATATCATATGGCACTTGTCTTTCTCTGACTGGCTTCTTTCAGTTAGCCTAATATTCACCAGGTCCATCCAGGCAGGTACAAAGGGTAAGATTTCCTTCTTTTTTAAGGCCAAATAGTATTACATTGTATAAATGTACCACAGCTTTTTATCCACTCGTCTACTGATGGGCACTTGGGCTGCTTCCAGATCTTGGTTATTTGTTTTGTTTTATTTTTTTGTTTTTGGTCTGAGCTGGGATTTGGTTAAGCTATTTTAGGAATTAACTTCCTTTGTTATGTCAATGAGATTCTAAGATTACACTTATCACACAGGTTTTAGCATCTCCCCTTGAAATAATGTACTGCGCTCTAAGTGTCACTTAGTCAGCCTGAACCTTTGTCCTATCAGTGACCTGGATTATTAGCATTATTAGAAAAGCTTGTATTCCTGATTACTATATTATTGTGATTAGTGAGGCCATCCAGGGGTTCTGTTTCCTAGGAGATGAGAGATTGAGTCTGTGCAATTATCTCTCTTCCTGAAGACATGTGGACAATTGAAAACCTTGCCCATACATTGTTAACCTCTTTCTCATTGTACCAATTAAATCTTGAACCCTCTTTCTATGTCATTTTTGTGTGAGACAATGAATGCTGATCAGTTATTCCTGGTCCTAGTAGTTTCTGCTGTTTTTCCCCAGACTATTTGGAAATGTATTTTTAACATCTCTAAGATGATGTAACAACAGATATACACTTAATAGAAGAAACAAAATAGAAGAAATATAATATATATATAAACATCCCTCTGATTTTTTTGATGCTTAAATTGTTACAACTTGATTGTTTAGCCTGATTCCTTTGTCCTTTCAGTTCCACCCAACAACCTTGAAATTACATTTTTTCCAGTAACCAAGAATATTCTCAAATTGTCCTATTCCATGGAATCATTTCCCCTTTGGCTCCTAAGCTAGGACTGTGTATGAGTGTCAGCAGGGGCCAATAGGGCTGTTTCAGCTGCTGGACCACTTAAGGAGCTGAAAGAACTAGAAAAGATATTCCCTTTTTAGGTCATGAGTTCAAAATGATTTTTTTCTAACTTAGCACATTATACTGATACACCCTTCTTTTCTTAGAGATGACTTTCTACCACTTTGACAATACATATGCCACGGAGGAAAGTCTAGTAAAATATTCACTCCACAAATGTTTGTTGAGCCACATTAAATTGGAAGATATCCTGTATAGAGGTATGGCTTTCCATTATCCCATTATCCCTGATGTAAAGCTAATGACTAGTCTAAGTTCCCTTCATCACATACTTCCTTACCCCTAACCTCACACTATCTGTTCTTCACAGTTCACAAAGAGAATAGAATCATACCATCAAATAACTAACCTTCTGCTGGGATGTAGAAAAAGCATCAGAATCATTTCTAATCTTTAGAAAAGTTGTGGCACAACCCATGTGCATCTTCACTGCCTGTAAGTGACCCTCCTTCTTTCTTTCTTTGCCCTTAAACTAGGCAACCTCAATTCGGAGACATGATGGAGTTGCTCAGAACCTCGTGGTCAGAAATTTCCCTTCCCTTCCTCTTCTCTCATTGAAATGTATCTATTTTTTGGTCCCACACCTTCAGGCAAGTGCATAATTGATGTAATTGATTTACCTTACCACAGAATAGTTAGGCTAATGAAGAATTAAACTACTATTCCTCCTGGAAATCTTGAGCATCCTGATAGAAAATGGGGTGAGGGGACTCCTTGCCCCTCAATCCCATTGTGAGTGAGCTACCAACTTGGCTTTATGTAAAGCTAGCACTAGGATGTCAACCCTTAAAAAGAAAACCAATGGAATGATCCCAAATAGTCAAATATTAGTATAAAGATTGTGCAGAAAAGAGTGGCCGGAAATGAGGTTGAAGTGGTAGACCATCCTTTTCTTCACAACCTATGGTACTATTTTTATATACTGCGTCGAAGTTTTAACTTTATTTCCCCAGAATGGGGATCTGTTGAAGGTTTTTAAGTAGCTATTATAGTCAGATTTGTTCTCCAGAAATACGACTTTGGGAGCTGTGTGGAGAATGGGCTGGGGGTGGTGCTCTGTATGGCAACAGTCTAGGCTAAAAATAGCGAGAGCTGAACGAGTGGTGCAAGTGGAGAAGACGGCCGGAATTCACAGTATGTCTAATCGGGAGAATCTATCAGATTTGGGGATGAATTGGACATGGAGAAACAGAAGGGAGAGACCAGTCTAAGATGGTTCCTAGTTCTCTGATGAGGGTGTCTTCAAGGACGGTGGCCCCATTCACCACATCAGGGATACATGAGAAGGTACAGATTGAAGGCAAAAATGCAGATTCAGAATTAGAGCCCTTAAATGATATAACCTACAGGTTTGTGGCACAGATTTGAAATTGAGAGATGTGGATTTTTGAATCACCAACAGGACTGGACACTGTGAGATGGCCTGGGAAAGAGACTGGTGGTGGCGTAGGGTGGAGATGAAGTAACCTAAGGAGAATGGACCAAATAAGCTTCAAAGCAGGCCAAGATCAGAGGTCTGAGGGTCACAGGCAGAAATGGACCTGAGAGAGCAAGGTAAGAAATTACTATGTGGACAAATGCTAAGAATATTCTCTTCTGAGGAGGAAATATAACTCTATATTTACTATTTTAATTAATTAATTCACTGACACTCTAATTCATCCTTACTAAAGAGAGTTTGAAACAGCCTATAAAATATAAGACAATTTGGTAAAGAAAAAAGCAGATAAAGGAATCAGAGCAAAGAAGAACACAGGGTAGAATAATATTCGAAACTATAAGCAAATTGAAGGTACCCCAAAAAATGGATGTCAAAATGTCATATACAAAGGTTAAGTGTCTCAAGCCCACTCTGAAATTTTATGGTAGCCAAAGCTAAAAAGGAAGCATTATTGATTACAGGAATCAAAGTGAATGTAAAATTTTTCATATACATAGGTTTAGGAGAAAAGTAGATTTTCCAAATAGTTAGGTCTGAAAAAAAATGTCTCCCATGTGTCTGAATGGGTATGGCACAAATTAGGTGGTAACGCCCGCAAGAAGTACAATAAGCAACTTTCACATGGCCTCTTTTTATGGCATCCTCATGGCTTCACCCCAAAGTCCAGCTCAGTAAAAGCAGTTTACAAGAAACCAAAAAAGTGTGGTCTAAGTACACAGTTCTTTGATGGTCTAGTTTGATCGAGGGATAAATTTTGAGCTTCTGGAGGAATTGATAGCCTTCTAAAAATCTTCTAAGAATTTTATTCCTCACAATTGAGCTTTTGATAAGAACTAAACAACAGAGTAAAGGTCATCGTCTCTGGCAGAAACCTGGAGTACAGATATCTTGGGGAAGCTCTGTATCCTTTAACAATCTACCAAGGGGGCACATTCTCTCCCTATGTCTCTTTCATAAAAGACATTCTCTTATGAGAACTAAAGAACCTGAGCAGGACTGCACCCTTCCCTGCCCCCCACCAAGGGAGCACCAGCTGCATAGTGCCAAGTACCTTCCTCAGCAAATGTTTCTGCAGATTGTCCTGCTGCACAAAGTGAATGGCTGATAAGTCCTCAGCATTCAGGCTGGCCGTGTGTTGTTGAAGTCAGGAATGCTAGTAACATGACATCCAGGGTAGATGCTTGTTTTTGTGCACTTGGGATCCTAAATATGGAGGGGTAGCAAGGAAGATGAGGCTAATAGAAGTAGGAAGAAACCATCTAGGAAGTAAACAGGTCAATTTAATAACAAAAAAGTGATGAAAAGGGGAAAAGGAATTATCTCTTTTGTCACTGAAGGCTATATAGAACAGAAGACTCTACCATAATTCAACTCAGAATCACAATGACAGTATTGCCCCTTATCTTTGCAGGCCATACATACATTCTGCTCCTCTCTAAGAAGAACCTTAGCACAGCAGGTATTGCTCCTTGTGGACAGGGCCTACAGCCAGGCTGGTACCAGAGTGAGGCTCTGAAGAGCCTATTGGCCAGTAGTGTAAGCTGCACCCTTCAATAATGGAGGCATGCAAACTTCATCTTTCTGACTCAGAACAGGATGAGAATAGAAGAGTGTTACCATATTTTGTCATGTATAATGTGCCCTTTTTTGCCCAAATTTTTTTGAGGGAAAAATAAGGATGTGATTATACATGGGTATAATGATTACATACCATGGGTACAATAATCCCGTGTATAATGTGTACAAAAACATGGATGCACATTATACCTGGCAAAATATGGTATTTACTGGCCCCTGAAAATCCCATTGTAAGATAGGGATAACAAAGTGAAGAATGAGCTCATGGAATACAAGTTTATTCCTGGTAGGCTCTAACAACCTGAAATGGTCACAGCAGAAACAGCCTTAGATCAAGAAGAAGAGAGTGGCTTAAATTAGCTAACGAGCTGCTGGCTGCTCTGGCACAAGTTAGAAGGAGAGACATACGCATATGCCGTTTCCTATTTTTGTTACAATCTTGGTAATGAGGGCAAGGTGTCAGGTGTCTTCATTCTTCACACTGTAATTAAAGGTGATTGAGCTATGAGCTCTGTTACTGCTTAACAGTGGTCTTACTCTTCAGAATCTTCTCTGACTACTTTTAGCCATTATTCCCAATTATGGACAGGAAATTCTGGAGCCCCTCAAAAACACTCCATGCACTGATGGGTAGGGTCAAAAGAAACAAAGTCTAAAACTTTCCTGACATTCCCAAGTATAAGTAGGTCCAAGAAGCCTCATGGGGAGCCTTGTTACTTACTTCTGAAACACAGGTTGCATCTCAGTCTCCACGTGACTCTCAAGGAAATAACCTGATCACATGACTACACTTACCAATCTGCTGGAAAATAAACTAAATCCCTCACCAGTACCAACAACCTACCCCCAACTCCATGTCCAAGACTTCAAAACAATTGGCCTTCCTTAGGAAAAATATTCTTGTACCTTTCCTTTGCTTACAGCAAAGAGTGGGCAAACTCATCCACAAGTTGCTCAGGTCTTGCATTTGCAATGCTCTAGTCAGATGGAGCTTAGAGAACTATAATAGCCTCTGGCTGAAAGCAACAGATATGGACTTTGGGTAACTTAAGGAAAAGGAATATTCTGAAAAACTATGGGCTGCTCACAGATTGAAGGGAAGACTAAATAGCCAAGCTTGAAACAGGCAGGTATGAGCAGGCTCCAGAAGGTTTCACTGACAGTTGAGTCCTGGCCCCACAGCTGGAAGGATAAATTTCAACAGTTCCTCTACCTACGTTCACTCTACTCAAGATTTGAAGTCCTATGAGAGAGGAACCTGCTTCTTACTATACTTGGATTGTAAGAGGGTCATGAGAACTGAGCCAAGAGGGTCTCTGTCAGCTTCCATAATTGGACAGAGAATCCTGAGGCTTACCTATCACAACTGCACACAAAATAGCAAAGTAAATTCTTCAAAAAGAAATCAAAGCGCTATCAGGAGGGGGCAATGTTGGCATTAAAAAATATGCTTATCAGGAATATACAAGTTAATTCTCCTTCTTTGCACTTAAAAAAGGTAAGGCCTAGAAAGGTTAAATAACTTTTAAAGATCAAAGAGGAAGTTTGAAGTAGAGGTGGAACAGAAATCAAGATAAATACTATCCAAGTACTGTCCATGGATCCACAGTATTGCATCATCTGGGAAATACAGATTCTCAGGCACCACCCAAGGCCTACTGAGTCAGAATCTGCATTTTAACAACTTCCTTGGGTGATTCACACGCACACTAAAATTTGAGGAATGCTGCTCTATCTCTATGTATCTCAACCTTTGTGTCACCCAGTGGGAGGTGAACCCAGGTATTCCTCACCTGAACTTGATTATGATGATTTCTTCTCAGCTCATAGGAAAAAAATGACCTAAGTGTTTCTTCATCATTTTCTAAACCCTGAGAACTATTCGCATGTACTAGTTAGCATGCCCAGACAGAGGGCAGCTTGTGTGGTCACCAGAAGCTTAACAGTAGGGTGTGCACTTACACCAGATTCCAACATGGTGGTAGGAGAAATTCTTTTTTTTTTCCTAATGTACTTTTTATTTTGATTTTTTAGTAAATTTTATTGATTATGCTATTACAGTTTTCCCAATTTTTCCCCCTTTATCCCCCCTCTGTCCTGCCCCCTCAATTCTCCAGCATTCCTCCCTTAGTTCATTTCTATGGGTTGTACATATAAGTTCTTTGAGTCCTATTTCCTATACCATTTTTTATTTCCCCCTATTTTGTGCCTATTTATTATGCTTCTTATTCCCTGTACCTTTTGCCCCCATTCTCTCCTTCCCCCTCCCCACTGTTAACCCTCCATGTGATCTCCACTTCTGTGATTCTGTTCCTGTTCTAGTTTGCTTAGTTCTTGTTTTTGTTTCTTAGGTTCAGTTGTTGATAGTTGTGAGTTTGTTGTCATTTTACTGTTCATAGTGTTTGATTTTCTTCTATTTCTTAGATAAGTCCCTTTAACATTTCGTATAATAAGGGCTTGGTGATGATGAACTCCTTTAACTTTACCTTATCTGGGAAGGACTTTATCTGCCCTTCCATTCTAAATGATTACTTTGCTGGATAGAGTAATCTTGGATGTAGGTCCTTGCCTTTCTTGACTTCAAATACTTCTTTCCAGCCCCTTCTTGCCTATAAAGTTTCTTTTGACAAATCAGCTGATAGTCTTATGGGAACTCCTTTGTAGATAACTCTCTCCTTTCTTCTTGGTGCTTTTAAGATTCTCTCCTTATCTTTAATCTTCGGTAATGTAATTATGATGTGCCTTGATGTGTTCCTCCTTGGGTCCAACTTCTTTGGGACTCTCTGAGCTTCCTGGACTCCCTAGAAGTCTGTCTCCTTTGCCAGATTGGGGAAGTTCTCCTTCATTATTTGTTCAAATAAGTTTTCAATTTCTTGCTCTTCCTCTTCTCCTTCTGGTACCCCCATGATTTGGATGTTGGAGCATTTAAAGTTGTCCTAAATGTTCCTAAGCCTCTCCTCATTTTTTTTGAAGTCTTGTTTCTTCATTCTGTTCTAGTTGAACGTTTATTTCTTCCTTCTGGTCCAAATCATTGATTTGAGTCCCGGTTTCCTTCCCGTCACTGTTGGTTCCCTGTAAATTTCCCTTTATTTCACTTTGTATAGCCTTCATTTCTTCCTTCATTTTGCAACCAAGCTCAATCATTTCTGTGAGCATCCTGATTACCAGTGTTTTGAACTCTGCATCTGATAGATTGTCTATCTACTCATCGCTTAGTTCTTTTTCTGGAGTTTTGATCTGTTCTTTCATTTCAGCCATATTTTTTTGTCTCGGCACACCTATTACATTGCAAGGGGCAGAGCCTTAGGTATTCACCAGGGCAGGGCAACCCTCTTCACTGTGGTGTGGCGCTGTATGTGGGGGAGGGGTGAGACAGGGAACAATGCCATTTGCTCAGCTCTCACCCCACTTTCCAATACTTCCCTCACTTCCCACAAGTGGATTGTGCCCTTTCAGGTGCTGATTCACAGGTGGTTGGGTTTGTGTACATTCTAGGACGCTGTGGTCCTCTCCAACAGGCTCTCCTGTGAAACTGGGAGTTTCTCCCACTGCCACAACCCCCACAGAGTTTTTACAGCCAGGGGTTTTGAATCTTTAGTTTCTCACGCTGAAACCCTGGGTTCCACAGTCTGTCTCACTCCCCAGTTGTTCTTTCTAGTTTATTGGTGCAGGAATGTGGGACCAACTGGTCCACCAGTTGCTGCCTTGCCACCTCCTCTTGCCCCCATTGCCCTTCTCTGCCCCTCCTACCAGTCTGGATGAATGTCTCTTTAACTCCTTGGTTGTCGGACTTTCATGCAGTTTGAATTTCTAGCAGTTCTGGTTGTTTTTTGTTTTTAAATTAGTTGTTGTCCTTCTTTTGGTTGTGTGAGGAGGCAAAATGTTTCTACCTATGCTTCCATCTTGGCCGGACTGCTGAACATATTAAATCTTAATGTGAGTTCAAAGGACCTTGCTTATGGACAAGGAACACTTCCTCCAGGGCATTTCCTCTACCACAAGACTCCATCTAGCCTCTGCTGGAGTCCTGTCTGGCCATCCTGGTGCTTATCCAGTTCCACCGAACCATGGTAGTGGAAAGCAATCCCTCCATCCCTGCCTTCACCCCATTGTCCCAGTTCCAGGTTGGCCGCCTGGTAGGAGAAATTCTTAAACTGAAGACTTTATAAAGGCATTGCTGAGAACAAGTAGTCCCAACTTTAAAATAAAAACTAACATCCTATAATGATATGAATTGCTCCATGGCACTTGAGTGCAAGAAACATCACATTTCTTTATTATTCTAAATCAAATTAAATTGTGTTCAGTCCCACCTGGTGAGCAGGAAATCTAGTCACAGTTATTCAGGAGACCCCCTCCTTTCCTTGTTTGAATTAGGACCAGGAAGCTTATGTAGTTTTACAAAAATCAAAACAAAAGGGCCCTTTGTCCGCAGCTGGCCATGGCCACTGACTTGACCATCAGCCGTCTACTCAGGGCCTCTGCTCTGAAGAGTTTCTGGCATGTCTGCTACCTGAAGACCTTCTCTCTGTGTGTCAACAGGCCAGAGAAATCTTCCTCCCTCTCCACTGAGGTATGGTGCTTCATTTTGTATTGGTGGAAGTGTGCTTTTGATAGGGAGCTTTTATTTCATATATATTGTATAATATAAGCTAGCAACATGCTTCTTGTTTGCCTACAGGGGTAAAAATATACCAACATTTTATGGTGTTCCACAAAGAGCGTGATGTAAGTAGAGCACAGACTTGTCCAGGCACCCTCTCACCTAGGCTAGTTTGAGGGCACTGCTCTCAACTACCTATAATATACATATAGCCTTTGCTGCTGTTGGGCTTTATAACTCAAGCACTCCCACAGCTGTTACGCCTATACAACTCTTGGTCTTGAATCTACAACGTGTCGCTCACCCTATTTCTTATCACTTCTTCTTTACTGCATATTCTTTCTCTACTGGAGAGCATAATGAAAGTGTGGTAAAGCGTTTGTGGCTCAGATTATTTGGGGAACATGGAAAATGAGGGTTTCTTTAGTTAATAACTAATATTATTAGGACTTTATAGATTCATATACAGAAGGCAGTTCCAGCCATGTGTGTACACGTGTGTGTGTGTGTGTGTGTGTCTGTGTGTGTGTGTGTGTTGGGGGGGTGTGAAAAGGATGGTATACATATTAAATTGCATGGTGTGATTTTAGGTATAAGTCATTAGCCCCCTAAATTCCTTTCATATTATTAGATGCCTAGACTCTTTTTACTATAAAATGTAATTTGTCATGCCATAATTAGAAATAACTTTAACTATAACTAATGCTGGAATAAAGAATAGAGAAGCTGCCATTCAGACTATGGTCTAAATAATTTATAGTAGAGATTTTGCTGAGTACAAATTCACGTTAGGAAAGGAAATAGCTGAGGCATATAATGTCAGGGAAAAGGGGGCCCTGAGAGGAGAGAAAAGGACACCAAGGAGGAACTCTTTTTCTTCCCAATTTTGCTGAGATCTTGTACTAAGTGCCAATCCCTTTACTGCATCCC
>VMDR010036412.1:0-10505 GCA_007922815.1 Macrotus californicus | reverse complement strand
TTCTTAAGCAGCTAAAGTTACTTCTTTTAAATAGCAACAAAGCTGCGACAACTATAAAGTTAATGAGATGTAGTTCTGTAGGCTTCAGTTGCTTTTAGAACCTCAGCTTCACTCAGTGGAGAAAGTCAATACATCAAACAAGAGGAGGGAACTCTATGATTCAAAGAAAAGCCAAGGAAATAGAAGTTTAAGGGGTGGCAAGAGAACATTTAAATGAAGCTTCAGAACTTCTGCAGAACACATACAACCAGAAACCTGCCTGAGTACATGAAATGTATGTAGAATTGGCATCTACACTAAACAGATTTCTCCTCATATTAGATGCTAGGAAATGTATTTGTAGTTGATCTCTAAAAGTATATGAGAATGTGTCAACACACTTGTTCATTACTGATCCCCTCACTTTATTTTAGCTTCTTGCCCTTATTTTACCAATGCTCATCTTTCCTCTTTATTTAAAATGCATGTATAATACTGAGTGGCTGGCTGTATTATATTCGCCACACATATATATCTTCAGAAGGTACCATATACTCGTTTGGGATCAATGCAGAGTACAGCTGAAAATGTAAATTGCATTATTTCCTTATCAATTTATAAAGAGACATCTGAAGCATAAAATAATAAGTATTGTTTATGTAATTTATTAGTTATATTCTATTAAAAGTTTGCCCTACCACATTTTAAATGCTAAATAAAAATGAATATTTGAAATGATAATTTAGACATAGCTTCTATGTGAGAAAAGAAGTTATACAGTTTGCAAACACTACTGGTCTATTTCAGCATGGAAAGTAAATATATATAGAATTCAGTGTTTGGTAGCATCCAAGCAGTAACTCCACCTTTACTGGGTCTCATAAATCCCAGGAAAAGAAGAAGGAAAGTATCATTTTAGTATTTATTGAATTGGCCATTTATTAATTCATTCATTCACCATCCTAAGTATAAAATATATGAAATTTTAGGTGAATAAATATAAGGATCACCCATAGAAGTAAATTCTATTTAGATGAGTTGGTAACAACATTAAAGCTGATTAATAGCCAAGATTCTGGTTAGGTTCAATGACTTTCCTACCAGAAATCATTTGATTCTTACTTCAATCTGCCCATGGATTTAATATATAACCACTTTTCTCCTTTCAATTTCATTTAAAAAAATTCCATTAAATTGTGTGTTAAAATTTCTGTGGAGGATGTGCCTAATTAATATATTTTTAATAAACACAAAGAAAAGAAAAGAAAATATTAAAAGTTATCCACTATCATCCAAGATGACCCGCAACTGCCCCTGGTGGCCTGCTGTCCAAGAGTGACACCTCCGTGCACAGAGGGCACGCCGCCAGGCTTACTGTTTTTAGAGACACTGTCTACTTTAATAAAGCGGTCATACAACATAGTCTCTAAATTACAGAAACAAACAAAATCTAACTTTAGAGAACTCTCTATAATGTTCTCCTGGTTTTAATGAGTTTCACGTATCTCTCCACATTGTGACTTTAGCCACTAGTGTGAAATCTGTCTAACTTTGCCGAAACAGTTACCCTCAAATCAAGTGCATCCATATATGAGAAATTACGTAAATTAAGGAGACATATGTCAACACTGTCCTAAAGAAACGCCTTTAATAAATCTTATGTATATGCCTCAAGATTTTCTGTTTAATTTCTTCTTATTTTGATTTTTTCTTACTTTGTATTAGTCAATCAAGAAGGTAGTACAGGAGATGTGCCAAGAAAGTAGGCCTGTACTGCCTGGTTTTACGTGTTTTCTGACAAAAGTCAGATGAGAAACATGGGTTTGAACTCCACAATGTCACAAATAATATTACTAATACGACAAAAAGATGTTAACTTAAAATGAAGCTTGAATCTTTCCGAAGCATTTCTTTATTTTAAAACATATGAGGTCTGTCCAGAAAAAGTCCAGCCATTGATAATATAATGAGAACAGTTTTGTGCGACATCCGTGTAACCCGGCAGCCGAGAAAGGTAGACTGGAATGTGCGTGCGTGAACTTCAACGACTTCACTGTACTAGTGGGTGGGGGTGGTAGACACTGCTGAGTGAGCATGTGTACTGTGTGGCTGCTGCATTAAAAATGACTGAGTAGAGAAACAAATCTGCAACAAATTTTGAGTTAAGCTTGAACATTCCTCCGCGGAAACTATTCAGATGATTCAGAAGGCCTCAGCTATGGGCAGCTAGTGACTGGCAGCTTCATCACAACAACACACCTGCTCATACGTTATATCTAGTGCAGAGTATTTTGATGAAACATCAAATCACCCAGGTGATTCAGCCCTCTTACAGCCCAGATTTGGTGCCCTGTGACTTCTGGCTTTTCCCAAAACTAAAATCACCTTTGAAAGGGAAGAGATTTCAGAGTGCTGATGAGATTCAGGAAAATATGATGGGACAGCTGATGGCAACTGGAAGAACTGTGTGAGGTCCCAAGGGACTCTGAAAGGACTGAGGCGTCATGGTCTTATGTACAGTTTCTTGTATCATCTTCAATAAATATCTCTATTTTTCATATTATATGGCTGGATACCTTCTGGACAGACCTCATAAATACACATTCTAATTTTAATCAGTGGTAAACACATCACAAAAGCATTAAAAGTTAAGCCATGCCACATGCAGTTTTAAACCCTGCCATGCACCTTTCTTAGTATATTCCATGGAAAACTACATTATTTTCAGAAACCGAGGAATGATAATCATAGATATACAATATAAAACATAAGAGAATGGAATTTTTTTAATAAAATTAACCATATCCTTTCACAATGAAACTCATGTTTTCACTTATGCTCACAGCATTGTGAAATAATGATTTTAACCTAGCGAGCCACACTTCTAAGGCAGAACCTAAGTTAAATAGGTGGGGATGTTAATGAATAGCTGCTAGTCAACTTTAAACTTCCGTAGTAATTTGGAACACAAGTCCCCATGGAATAATGTAATACCGATTTATCTGCACTGTATCTCCTGTTCAGTAGTATCCCAAAGAATCTGGAAATGGACAGTGAAGACAAGCACAGAAGCACAGTGAAACAGGGCCGTGCTCTGCACCCACGCACCTGGAGGGACTACTCCAATACCATCATCAACCTCATAGTCCGAGATGTCACTATCACTGATTCGCTGAGATCCTGTGCAACGGGAAGGCAAACAGATACCTCTGTATCTCATTGGGTTGTGAAATGTAAATGACATGTTCACAGTTCTTAAAAAATCCAGCTAATGCAATCACTACTAAATACTTTTGAGTAAGAATCATACAGAGTAAACGAGCAGATCTTTAAAGGAATGTTTGTTCTCCAAGGGTAACATTTTCTAGGTATTTTCTCCATAAAATCACTGAAGACATATAGAAGGAAAAGGACTTCATAAAATAAGATTTTGACTTTTCAATTTCGTTTTTAATTCGAGCATTATGCTAAAGGCCTATGGCAAAGTGTGCACACTGTTTCCTACCCAGGTGAGCACCCTCCTCCCCTGCAGTTCAGGGAGGGTGGGGCTGAGTGGGGAGGTTCAAAGAAATCTTTCTTGGCTGTATTGAGCTCATATTATTGAAAGGACATCAGGGCCCTTTATAAAATATGTATGTATAGCCTTCAAAATTAGCCATTATGTGCATTAAACATTAATACTGAGGAAATGCTTGATCATAGAAGCACTAACATGAAATATTTAATTATATGAGGCAAAAAAACGTGGCTCTAGATTACCAAAATG
Organism: Macrotus californicus; assembly: GCA_007922815.1. Taxonomy (NCBI): domain Eukaryota; kingdom Metazoa; phylum Chordata; class Mammalia; order Chiroptera; family Phyllostomidae; genus Macrotus; species Macrotus californicus. The sequence goes on along the minus strand of VMDR010036412.1, from coordinate 6,760 downwards.
AAGCTTCTAAGTTTCAGTTACTGAATTAGGATTTAGTCATAGCTCAAAAGTTAATGGGTATGAAAAGAAAGTAGTTTGTCCCAACCACTAGATGAATAACAATAAACATAGTTTATATGTTTTTTAAATTTTTATGAAAAATCATACTAAAATAACCAAGAACCATAAAGTTATTATGATGTTGCTACTTACATGTAGCAATCTATCAATAATGACAAAAATTACTCTATCAGTTAACCAATCGACAATTGAATCAGTACTGGGCAAAGAATTACAATTCACAGTTTCCAGCTCTGGAATTACTCTTCTATGCTGTATATACTACTTTCATTTGGGAAAATGTAGAAAATAGTTTTGCCAGGTCTCTTTATATAGATGAGTACTTTTCCAATATTCTGATCTCTAACAAACATTTGCAAACAATATCTTGAAAGTTAATCTCTAAATAGATGCTTACAATATAATTAATTCTGGTAACTATAAAGACCTTTAACATACTTTGTAGTTTTTTGCTGGAGCTTTCTCCGTGAACGTGCCGCCTTGGCATGAAAGGTGATGGCTGAGGCAGAGGTAGTGAAGATTCATCATGTGTCTGAAGTTTGTACCAATGTGGTTCATCATCTAAAAGTGCCGTCTCCAATTCTATGAGATTCTGAAAGGGCAGTTCTCAAATTAAAACAAGTGCAGTTACCAAAACATCATATAAGTCATAATTAACGCATATCACAAAATCTTCGACAAGCGGTGGACTTGAATCTTTACGATATACATCACCTCTCCAAGAAATTCACTCTCTTCTTCTTGTACTCTTGGTTGATCCCACACAGTTATTTCTAGCATTCGTTCTCTAAAATCTCTACGATGTACATGTGAGTAGACAAAAGTTTGATTCCATTTTGGTTCTAGGACTTTCTTTACTGTTTTGGTCCTCCTTTTACTTTTATCACTGAAAAAGAAGTATGCTGTGTAAATGAAAGAGCAAAAACAGGTATATGCTGCCATCTACTGTAGTTACATGTAATATTGCTATTGGGATTTTTACTATCTATCTATCTATCTATCTATCTATCTATCTATCTACCTATCTATTTATTTATTTAATTGTTGATCAGTCACAGGTGTCCCACCTTTTCCCCCATTGCTCTCCCCACCCCTCCCCCATAGTCAGTCCCCACCCCATTGTCCGTGCCCTTGAGTCCTCTATTCATGTTCCTTGACTTGCCCCTTCCCCTTCTTTCCCCTGTTATCCTTCTACCCCTCCTCTTGATCACTACATTTAATTCCTGTCTTTTAACATAAAGTCTAAAAAGACTGTAGACTTTAATACTACTTTAGTTCTGACTACAATGTAAGCAGTGGTGATGATTACAGGTGAACATATATAAAGGCATATTCTAAATGACGTGTAGCTATCAAAGACTAATAGGTATATAATTAAGTCAATGAACATTTTGAAACTTGGCAGATTATTTAAAAATACAAGGTTCGAGGGCATTTTTTCAGGGATAATGTTTATTCTCTCAGAGAATTACCAATTAAATTTTAAAACTATCACAAAGTGTATACATATATCCACACTCATCAAAATGTATAAATATGTGCACTTTTTGGCATAACAATTTTACCTCAATATATCTTTACAAAATAAGTAAAAGTGTATTCCAGAAAGGAAAGTCTACCTTTTCTATTACCAAAGATTTTTGCACAGTTTTTCTAAAATTATTCACTACCTTCTATCTGGAAGAAAATACATCTTTACATAGGGATTCCTGGGACGCCCATCTACTCTAGAAGGTAGATCTGTTGCTTGCAGGACATTTACAATCAGCTGGTGTCCCACTTTATCATACCACAGTTTCACCTAGGAGCAATGAAGAGAAGATTTGTAAAAATCATAAGGTATAATTTTATGAAAAGTACTAAAATCATTTTTGAAGAAATTTTAAATTGAAATAAAATTTAATTATAGATATTACTTCTGAAAAAGAATACCAATTTGAAAGCATAACTTAGAACTTGACTTCTACTTCATGCGTTTTACATGTAAATGACAACTGGTACTGTAACATGCAATGTTACACTCTTACACCACATCCCACTATGAAGATAAAACTGAAGATAAAAATTTTATAAGACACTAAGGGAGGGAAGGGGCATGGAAATTTATCCTTGTTTTTAAGTGCTAAATGCAAATATTTGATGATTATAAGTGCTTGATGATTACACTGTGCCTAAATGCATTTTATAGTATCATAGATAGAAGAAATAAAATGAGATTTGAGGTTAGGAACAACATATACAGGTGAGTTGGAGAAAATCAGGAAAACACATTTATGGTGGGCCTATTTTACATCAGGTACTGCTGTTTACTGAGGTTTTTTTCTCATTTGATTTTCATAATTACCCTATTACATATTTTCATGAGAGAAAGGGAAAAGAACAAAGGAAGATGCAATACACAAGTGATGCCTTCAAACTAAGCAAAGATCAAATGATGATGTTTTTGTTAAGATTTCATGAGAATCTGAATAAAGAAAAATGGGAAAACAACACACTGAGTCTATTGTTAGACTCCTAAGAACTAGAACTATAGCAGCCAATACAGTATTTGTATTGGCAGTGGATGATTTAACTTAAATTTTGCTTTAAAAATTTAGAAGTTGGTTTTGGTTTTATGATTAAATAAATAAGAACTATGAGCATAAGTTGTTTAATGGGTATATACTAGAACATATTCAAGAGTGATGATAAGCGGATAAGCTAATTTACCATGGGGCTGGTTTTTCAGAGTAAGAATAAGATTAAGGATTCAAACCTGGATCTGCATGAATCCATATCTCTGTTCCGAATTAATCCCAAATATGTTTTTCATAAAACCAAGATGTATTTTTTTCCCTCTTAAATAATATATGGAGTGTATGAGCGATTCATACACACAACAAAAATGAAAAGATGGCAGGGAAGCTAAAAAAACACAAAAGATTCTACAAAGATATTCAATCTACTAAAAATAGAAGCTAAAACCAAGAAAGGTTTTAAAAATAATAGTCAACTTATAGTTATCTTCTTTAATTAAAACTAAGAGCAGCAAAACCGACTATAGAAATCCACATTTTAATAATGAAGCTAAAGATCAAGCAGTATGTACAGAATAATTTAAAGCAAGATTTTCTTGCTTAGTTATTTATACGGATGTCCAGAATTCCACCACAATCTACAGTGATGGGAGCTTTCATAAGTCAGCTACAGTTTCTTTACCCCAGCTTTTCCCAGGTCCTGGGTAAAGCGACAGTGAGGGAAGCTACAGAAGTTACATAGAATATTTTAAATTTAAATGCTTCAGTCTCTAGGCTCATAAGGTTGTTAAGTAAATGGAACGCAATTTTTTAAGTTTATTATGTCTAACCAAACACTTACCTCAGAAACTTTTGTTTAACAGGCAAAATGTAATGGATATCTTATTTACTTACTTATCACTTAATGTTCAGAGCATCTGGCACATTATAAGCACTCAATAAATATTTCCAAATAAATATATGAACAAAGGAATAATCTAATAATGCATGAAATATTGATGTATTTGTAGATTATGGTGTTGAGTGACCATGAATATCTCATGGGCTTCAAAGAAAGCCATGCATTTTTTAAGACTCAGAACAGAGAGCAAATACTAATGGTCTTGAATATGTACAAAAAATTCGTACAGAAAGTTGTCCTGGTAAGACTTGCGGGGCATCTTTTAGAGCTCCAGGACTTGTTGGAGAAATAACAGAAATGGAAGGCCTTTCCATCTTCTGAGATTCAAAAGAACTTGAACCTAAAAAGAGAAAAAAAAATAAGTAATTTTCAGTAACATATATGTAACATGTATGGGGAATGAAGTTTTTTTATAAAATGTTAAATGCATGTTATTTGTATAAAACCATAATTAAATATCAACAATAATAGCAGAGTCTTTCAATTGGATAGTTGTAGAAAGTTATCATGTCTTATTTAACTGCCTATTTTATGAGATAATCAGATATTTCATTTATTTGCTTCAGTTTTTAAGTATTGATTTTCTTCATTTTTGGAGGCAATAATTGTTCAGTTTAGGCTCTTACACAACATCACATGTAGATCAAAGGCTTCACAGTTTTAAGGATAAGAAAGATGGTACCAGTTATGTCAATTATCTTGGCTAAAGGATCACTTGTCATGAACTATCCTGAAATTAAAACAAATGCATATCTAATATAACTTATAAGTACATGTAAGCCTGGAACTCATCACTGTTTTAAACTAAGATTTACCATCTATCTCAGGTTAGCTCTTACAAATGGATCTCTTGGAAGTCTGAGAATGCTGTCTCTAATGATTCACCACAAGTGACTTGCTTCAGCTTCTTGTGAAGGAGGCTGGCTCTCCACTCAGCCACTCAGTGAGGCCTTTCCCCGCTTTTTCATATCAAAATTCTCCCTTCCAAAGTCACTGTGTGAGTACACCCTGACACAACCAGCAGTACAGGGTGTCTGTTTAATGCTGTCACTCCAGAAGTATAACCTTGAACCCACAGTGATTCAGAACTTAGTTCTACTGGTAAGGCACTAATTACAGAACACTGTCTGAGAATATGCTCTCCACACATTATTTTTCTATACATGTAAATTAAGTCTAAATTAAGCCATATAGCATCATTCTGTGCTCTCCAAAGACTTTTAAGTATAAGAAACAGTGCTATAAAATTCTTTGTTACTATGTCTCTTTTATCAAGTATCCGTAGAATATTTTTTTCTTGGGGCTCACTACAAGAAAACTGTTGCTTTTAATAATCAGTTTGTTTTTAATAAGATAGCAGTTAATTCTTCAATAGTACCAGTACTGTAAATTATGCAATTGGTTCCATTTCCATCTGAATACCGGTTATCAGGAAGCTCAAAACCAAACCTGGGTTCATCTCTAGCAGGTACACACAACGCGATGGACTGCATTTCATATACTGATCTCTGGGCCCTTGTTTATCCCACCCACACGTTTCCCGCCTCCCTCTAACCACCATGAGCTGTTTCCCCTTAAATCACCATGTATTTTATATTTCTACAAGCTGGGTTACACAGCAACACTTGGTGATCAAACACAAGTATTATTAATTTAATGCCGCCCCATGGCAAAGTGAGTATTTGGGTCACTCCCACGGTCGCACTGAAAACTTCATTACCTGTCTATAATCTATTGCATATACTGCCTGCCATCTTCTGACATCTGGAGTGTCCTAATGCCCATGTAGATATTTCAACCTCTGGATTCTCTGTCCCTTGGCCCACTCATACCCACTGAACTTGACCTCTACTCCACCCACTCACTTCCATGGTCATACCTAACACTGTTGTGGTGCAGAAAATTCTGTTTCCTTCACCAAACTGCTAATGAGACTGAACTAATTACCAATCAAACAGAATAACCCAATATCACACTAAATTTTTATGTACAGCAAATGGAACTATTCCTGGTATAATAACTGAGATCTGCCCTGACTCTTACGATTCAGAAGGGTACTGACAGTAAAGATTTTTGTATAGATACACACACACATGAAGTAGAAAAAGAGAACAAAGTAGAATTTCATCGGGTTTCCAAGGAGTGTCATAGTTGCCAACTTCTGGTATCATTGCAGATAACCTCAGTATAGTAATACCACTTCACCTGTATCGAATAACTAAAGAAAATAATAAATATTCAGCAATTCCATTCAATACATGTCACTACAACAAGGAAATCTCATACTCACTGGACTCCAGGGGAGGATGGGAGCTCTCAGGGATCCGTGGGATGTCGCTGAAAGAAACAGTGTCTGTGAAAACCCCATTAGCTAAACGGCCCTGCCTGAGGCAATCGCAGCCACATTTCACCTCAGTGGTGTGAAAATCCTTTTGGGTCTTTACGGGTGTGGAAATGGACAGGAGTTACTATTAAGGCAATTACTAATGTGCATGAATGTCAAACACCACACAAAAATAAAAACTGCCATAAAAATAACTTTTTATATACTTAATAGCAAAACACTTTAACATGACAACAATTCAACTAATATTGTGGCTAAATTTACCACAATATTTTTACTACCAAAACAGCAGGTTTTGGAAATAAAAAATGTTAAAGGTAGTATTTTACTTTAATTCTAGAAAATCAAAATGACACATTTTCAAATCAGTAATATGCTTTACAAACACATCTGAAAGAGTTTACTGAATGAAAGGGATGAAAACATCTCTCGTTAATAAAATAATATGGTGAATATCATGGGCAAAGTTAATAAAATGAAAAGGATGAATTGCTTTGAAAATTATAAATGATACAAGCTTGCAACAAAAAGCCAAAATACTTTATATATGTGAATATATAATTCATATACACATATATAACCCTATATAGAGATTCATATCTCTATACTGAAGTTAGCTAAATAGATGGCCATTTAGATATGATTAGAAAGTGACTTGTGAGAACACCCATTCCTGTCACACTCACAAATTACTCTGAGTAAATATTTAATATAACCTCAGCTTGATGCATTATCCACTGCAACCTTAGGAAACCTGGACCAGCTCGGTTTGGGAGTTGTGCTGCACAGAACTACTTTACCTCTGGTATTCCACAGATATTTTAGTATCAGTGTAGGGACCGGATTAACAATATGCAAGTGTTAACAGGACACATTAAAGTAGACTGGAGTAAGCTAATACCGACAGAATTATTAGAATATTACTTAAGAATTTCTAAC
>VMDR010036411.1:0-10502 GCA_007922815.1 Macrotus californicus | reverse complement strand
AGGACACTAGTTATGGCACCTGGTCCTGATTTCAGCCATAGTTCACTGCACCTCGTTTTGCTGCTTTTCCTAGAGCTGATGCACAACTGAGGCATAGATGTTATCTCTAGTTTGCCTAAAACTCTGCCTCTGTGGCCAACATATTCAAGGCTTGGTTTCTAAGATACTTGGATATTGATCAGAACCTCACTGTCCTGAGGATCTAATGCTTAAGGGAGTGGTATGTGAGTCAGATGAGACTACTCTCTGGACCCCTTGTTCCTCCTCTAAGGGGGTCTAAACTGCATGACTAATGACATGCTAATGCTGCAAAAGTCATACTAGGGGTGAAGTTCTAGCTTATAATGGTTGTGTTCTCTAGCTTTACTCATTACTAGGCACCCAAATTTTCTGTTCATACCTGGCCTATTGTTCCTGCTCTGCTCATGCCTATCTAAATGCCTCCTCCACAAAATGAATATTCTCAATTTGTTTTCTTTCATTTGTGTTATTAGCTTGTCAGTTTTGTTCAGCTGAACATAGTGACTAACGCTAAAAAGTTGATTTATAAACATATTTTGATATTTCATGTACATTTAAAATTCTCAGATTTTGATGATAACTTAAGAATTTGTATTAGGACTCACAGCATCTTAGAAAACGTTTTTGATTAAAAAAAATCACAAGTAAGACACATGCTTGTCAAACAAATTTCTTCTGATGGCAACAGGATAGGCTTTGTGTAGCAAGAAATAGCAAATGTGATTCATCTTGTATGCAGGAAAGCTGTTTTTTATCTTCCAAATGACACATTTTCTACCTCTATTGACAGCACTGAATGTGGTTTAGGTAAGGTTATTGTTGTGCAGATACCCTGCTGCTCAGGAACTTAAGCACAATGATTCACAATTTGTAATTGAGTACTAATGCTGGGTAAGTTTTCTAGATCTTTGGCCAATCTCTGTCTGATATGTTCTAATATTTTTAATCATAGCTTAGAAAATAAAATTTCAAGACTATATGTACCTTAGCTGTCTGATAATTGAGAAATTAGTTTTGGAGAAAAAATAATTTTGAGAAGTTTCTTTAATAATCAGTGTAAGCCTCATCCTCCCGGAGATCTATTCTGACCTACAATTCTGGATGAGGGGCATCTCCTACTGGGTTTCCTCTGGAACGGTGTGTTTGCTCTGTCTCAGTAAGTTATACACGCACTGTTTGCCTCCTCTGTTTGAATGACAACAGCTCATGGAAAGTGGATAAGTGGAAAGTGGATATATGAATCTCCAATACATTTTATGTTTGAACTTAGTCAATTTTTATTGAATTCATGGAATATGTTAAATTTTATATAATGTTTACTTAATGTTTATTAGTTTCAATGTAGGAAGCAATTTAACAAGGATACAAGTTTAGCCTGTTACCGATTCAAAAGTCTGTGTGCCAGACACTTCAAAAAGGCCAATATCAAAGTACCAGAGTTTGAAGTAAGAAAAGTCCTATTGATTGCAAAGGTGCCAATCAAGAAGAAAAGGACATTTGCAGGTCCTCACATTCATTTGAAGCTTACCACCAAGTTCATCCTTCTTTTGAAAGGTTTGAACCAAGGGAAGGGAAAATGAGAGAGGGTATTTTTGTACAAACTAGACAGCAAGCAGACGCCCTCTAATGATTAGCATGTCTAAAGGAAGCATTATCAGCCTGAAGGCCATGGGAAAAACCCAGGCCCAAAAAGAGACACCAAACATTTCGATCTCTTCTTACAAGCATTTTGGATTTGAATCCACGTGTATTATAAAGTTTATTATTGTGAGTTTTGAGCAAGGTTTTTCACATGAGCTGACTTATGATTTTGAAAGCCTTTCATATTTTGTGGAAAATAAACTTTGCCAAGAGATGAAAAGGGGAGAAGGGCCAATTAGGTGTTTCCCAGAGTCCAGGCGGCTGAACTTGATGGGTGAAGATGGACGTGATGAGAGGAAGACAGATCGTGTGTGTGTTACATCGGTGGAGCTGCACAAACGTGCTGATTAATTAGATCAGAACATAAACAAGTACATCAGAGACGACTCCACATATTTCGGCTAGAACAGCTAGGTAAGTGTTGTTTTCATTCTCTGATTAGTCTCAGGCTGACCTCTCAAGGGAAGTTTATAAACTTAGAGCTAAAACCAAGATTTATTTAGTTTAATAGAGCACAGAAAATATTTATTTTATTTTCTTACTGGGGTTTGATCTTTAGAAAGGAATTGTGTTATTAACTTTCTGTAGAAAATTAAATTATAAATCTAAATTCAAAATCTTGGCAATTTTTAATTCTGCAAATGATTTAAAGAAAAGTTGTGCGTCTAATATTCTATAACATAAGCACAACATTATTTATATTTAAATTTTGTGATTTATAATAAGAAATATATATTTGATCATTGTCCAGTGTTCCCAGTGCATAACTCTTACTTTTGTCATTTTCTATGAGAGCCCCAGGACATCTTCTATTAAATTATTCAGTTACAGCCCCAGTTCCTGAAATAGCTCCAAAGTACAAAGGTGAGTTGAATGTATTTTGTTATTCATAATACATCCCTTTCAACCACACCGGAATATATGTTAATGGGGTCATTTTGGAAAATCCCTAAAATGGGAAGCTTTTGCCAGGGCAAACAACCTTGTGATTAGAGGGTTGAAAATTTCAGACCTAATCTCTGACCTCCAGGGAGGGGAGAGGAGCTGAAGGTTGAATTCATCACCAATGGTCAATGATTTCATCACTCATGCCTATGTAATGAAACCACCATAAAAACCTAAAATGAGGAGAATTTCCAAGCTGACAAACGTGCGCAGGTGCTGGGATAGTGGCACACCTGGAAGAGGTCATGGAAGCCCCATTCCTTTCCCGCATACTTTACCCTATGCATCTCTCTCATATAAGCTGTTTCCAAGTTATAGCTTTTTATAATAATCAAGTACTCTAATAAATAAAATGCTTTCTTGAATTCTGTGAGCTGATTATTCAAAACCAAGGAGGGGATTATGAGAATCTCTGATTTACAGCCAGTCATTCAGAAGCACAGGAAACAAACTATACTTATGATTGGCATCTGAAATAGGTAGGGGGAACAATCTTATAGAACCTGATGCTAACCTTAGATAGTGTCAGAATGAGTTAAATTGTAGTGTACCCATCTTATGTCATAGACTTGCTTGGTGCATGAAATACCCACAGTCTGGTAGCAGAAGTATTTTTGATTTGGAGTGTTCTGAGTATGAGTGAACTAGTTGAGAATGAGTAAAGGAAAACATGAGTGTTTTTACGTTACAAGTTTATTTCCAGGAAATTTCAATATATCATTTATCATATTTAACTACACTTTAAAATTTCATAAGGGATCCAAGATGACAGAGGAGTAAGTGGAAGCTAAGCTAACTTTCCCCAGGACCAATCTGGAATTACATCTAAATTGTAGAGAAAGGATCCTGAACAACCAACTGAACAGTGGCTGGAGAGAAGCCTTATAACCACCGACAGTAAGAATAAAACACATGTTAGGACACAAAACAAGTCTCAATAAATTGAAGAAGATTGAAATCATAACAAGCATCTTCTCTTACCACAGTGCTATGAACTAGAAATCAATCACAAGAAGAACACTGAAAAACATGCAAAGACATGGAAACTAAATAACATGTTATTAAACAATGAATGGGTCAAAAACAAAATCAAGGAAGAAATCAAAAGATACCTTGAAACAAATGAAAATGAGGACACAACAATCCAAAATATATGGGACATAGAAGTAGCAATCTTAAGAGGAAAATTGAAAGCATTACAGGTCTACCTAAAAAAAAAACAACAACAAAAAAAACCCAAACCCAAAAACACACACACAAGAAAAAGCTCAAATAAACAATCTAACTTTACTCTTAAAAGAACATGAAAAAGAACAAGAAACAAAGCCCAAGTGAATAGAAGGAAAGAAATAATGAAGATGAGAGAAGAAATAGTCTAAAAAATAGATACAAAAAATTAGTGAATCTAAGAGCTGGTTCTTTGAAAAGATAAAAAAAGATTGATACACCTTTTGTTTAAACTCTTTTTTTAAAAGATTTTATTTATTTATTTTTAGAGAGAGGGGAAGGGAAGGAGAAAGAAAGGGAAACATCAATGTGTAGTTGCCTCTCGTGTGCCCCCTACTGGGGACCTGGCATGTTCCTAGACTGGGAGTTGAACCAGCAACCCTTTGGTTCACAGGCTGGCAATCAACCACTGACTACACCAGCCAAGGCTGATAGACAAAACTTTAACCAGACTGATCAAGAGAAAAAAGAAAAAGGAACCAAATAAATAAAATCAGAAATTAAAGAGGAGAAATAAGAGCTGACACTAAAGAAACACAAAGGATTGGAAGAAAATATTATGAACAATTATATGCCAACAAACTGGACAACTGAGACTAAGTGGATAAATTCCTAGAAATATACAACCTTCCAAAACTAAATCAGGAAGAATCAGAGAATCTGAATGGACAGATTACACCTAAGAAAATTGAAGCAATAATCAAAAAACTCCCAATAAACAAAAGCCCTGGACCAGATGGCTTCACAGGTGATTTTTTTCCTAAACATTCTAAGAAAAACTAATGCCTCTCCTTCTCAAACTATTGAATAAAATTCAAGAGGATGAAAGGTCCCAAACTTATTTTATGAGACCAGCATTAACCTAATTGCAAAAACAGATAAAGACACTACAAAAAAAAATTAGGGCCAATGTCCTTGGTGAAAATAAATGCTAAAATCCTCAACAAAATATTAGCAAACTGAATACAGCGATGCATAAAAAGATCATACCCCATAATCAAATGGGAATTATTACAAGAATGCAAGGTTGATAAATTTACAAATCAATATATATTATTCACCACATAAACAAAATGAAGGATAAAAAACACATGATCATACCAGTATATGCAGAAAAAGCATTTACTATAATCTAGTACCCATTTATGGTAAAAACTTTCAACAAAGTAGGAGTAGAAGGAATATACTTAAACATAATGAAGACCATATATGACAAATCCACTGCCAGCATCATATTCAATGGGTAAAAAAACTACAAGTGTTCCCCTTAAAACTGGAAATAAGACAGGGATGTCCACTTTCACCTTCCTTATTCAACACAATACTGGAAGTCCTAGCCACAGCAGTTAGACAAGAAGAAGAAATAAAAGAAGGCATCTAAATTGGAAAGGAAGAAATAAAACTGTTTTTATTTGCAGATGACATGATACAGTTCATATAGAGCCCCAAAGAGTTCACCAGGAAACTACTAGGACTGATAAACAAATTCACTGAAGTAGCCAGATACAAAATTTATATCCATAAATCAGTTGCATTTTATATGCCAATAATGAACTAACAAAAATGGAAATTAAGAAAACAATCCCATTCACAATTGCTACAAAAAGAGTAAAATACCCAGGAATAAACCAAGCAAAGGATAGCAAAGACCTGTACTTGGAAAATTATGAGACATTAAAGAAAGAAATTGAAGAAAATACAAATAAGTGGAAGCACATACCATGTGCATGGGTAGGAAGAATTAACATCGTTATAATGTCCACACTACCCAAAACAATCTATAGATTCCATGCAATTCTTATCAAGATTCCAAAGACCTATTTCACAGAAATAGAAAAGTATTTCAAAAATGTATGTGAAACCACAAAAATCTCTGCATAGCAACAGCGATCCTGAGAAAGAAGAACAAAGTTTGATGAATCACACTACCTAATATTAAACTATACTATCAGGCCATAGTAATCAAAACAGCATGACACTGGCACAAAACAAAACAAAACAAAACAGACATATAGGTAAATGGAACAGAATAGAGAGCCCAGAAATAAACCCACACCTCTGTAGTCAATTCATATTTTGGCAGAGGAAGAAAGCACATACAATGACCTGAAGACGATTTATTCAATAAATGGTTTGGGGAAAATTACACAGATACATAGAGATAAATGGAACTAGACACCTTCTTATACCACACACAAGAATAAATTCAAAATGGATCAAAGACTTAAATGTTAGACATGAAACCATTTATGAAAACCATCCTAGAAGGAAACTTAGCAAAATCTTGGACATTGCTTGTAGCAATATTTTATCAGATATATCTCCTCAGGCAAGGAAAAGAGAAGAAAAAATAAATAAATGGGACAACATTGAAGTAAAAGGAAAAGATCAACAAAATAAAAGACAAGTCACAGAATTGGAGAACATATTTACTGATACATCTAATGAGGAATTATTATCCAAAATTTATAAAGAACTTATAAAACTCAACACCAAAAATATGAACAACTCAATAAAAAAATGGGCAAAAGACCTGAATGGACACTGCTCCAAAAGAACATACAGATGGTCAGCAGACATATGAAAAGTTGTTCAGCATCACCAATCATTAGAGTAATGCAAATTAAAACCACAGTGAGATACCATTTCAAACCACTGATTTGAAAGAATGTGAGCACCCTTTGTTCATTGTAGTGTTATTTATAGTCACAAAAACATGGAAGCAGCCTCAGTGTCCATCAGTAGATGAGTGGATAAAACAACTATGGGATATTTACCCAATGGAATACTACTCAGCCATAAAAAAGAAAATGTTACTCTGATACAATATGGATGGACCTGGAGAGCATTATGCTAAGTGAAATAAGCCAGTCAGAGAAAGACAAATATCACATGATCTCACTTACATGTGAAATAATAAGAGAATACATTTCCAACCTTAGGGTAGGCAAAGAGGTTTTTTTTTTTTTTAATCACTTTACTGTTGTTCAATTACAGTTTGAATTTTCCCCCCACCACTCTCCCTGCAAATAGCAGTACAAAAAGCATTAGGCATAAAGAAAATAATTGATAATATGGACATCATTAAAATTAAGAGAAACTGTTCATTGAAAGACACAATTAAGGTGAGGCACAAAAAAATTCCAACTAAACATTTTACAAATATGCTCAAAAATCTATATGATTCTAAGGAAAAATATAGACACCATAATACAATACTGTGCAAACTATTTTTATGAGCTTTTCACAATGAAGGAAATCAAATGGCCTATAAAAATAAAATCTTGCCTATTTATTAAAATTCAGGAAAATGTAAATTAAATTATACTTTGCTACCAATGCACAGACCTACCTGAACTGCTTAAAAGAAAAAGTAGAGAATATATATTTTCAGTGAGGATGTTATACAACTAGAACTCATACATTATTAGTAGAAGTATAATTTGGTACAATCATTTTGGAAAATTGTCAGTTTTTACTAAGGATGAATATACACATAATTTATTATTAGCAATTCTATGCCTAGTAATACACATCACAGGCATGAGTGGTTATGAAACAAAAATATGCACAAAAAATTCATAAACTGAAAATACTCTAAGTGTCTACCAGAAATATAAAATTAAGTTTTATCCTGTAATGAGAATAAATAAACTATGCTCCATGCAATAAAATAGATGAATCTCAGAAAGAAAATACTAAGTAAAAGAAGAATGAACACTAGGAACCTACTGTGTTCAAATTGGAATTGTGGGAAGGTGGTCTCTTCGGGTGATGCTCTGGAGGCTGGCAGAGTTTTTCTTTTGGGGTTAGGTTTACCCCGGGGAATATGTTCATTCCTTAATGGGATCAAACTATATATTCATGGCTGACTTACTTTTCTGGCTGTATGGTATACTTACCAACTCCAGCGCTGCTGTCATAGTCTGTGCCACAAACTTCTCCCCTGTCCCTCACGAGATTACCACTTTCTTGATTTCTTTCTGTTCAAATCCCCCTATATTTTGTGCTCCCCATACCCAGAGAGGTCATTTAAAAGGATAAACCCCATCCAATGATTACCTATCTACGTATGAATCTGAATTTCTTGCCATGGTTTCTAGTCATCGTCCAATCTCAGTTACTGGCAGTTTCTTTTGCAGTCTCTCTTTCAGATAGATTTGCCCTCTTACTGTTCTTCAAATTCACCAAGCACAATTATGCTCAAGGCCTTTGCACTTGATGCTTCCTCTTATTGAAATAGTCCTGCCTTTTGAAGATTGTATGGTCCACTCTCTCATTTTAATCACATCTTTTTGTAGAGAGGACTTCTTTGACCTCTTCATGTAAAATAGCACAATCATACTCTTATTTTTTATCTGTATTTATTTTTCTTCATTGTATTTATGAGTACCTGATATATTTATAATTTTATTTGTTTACTATCTTTCTCATGTCTATTGGAATAAAAAAAAAAACACAGGTCTGAGACTGCCGTGTTTTATTCACAGCTATACCCAGATTGCATTCAAGAGTACCTATCATACATGCTTATCTTATATTTTTAATAAACATATTGACTGTATTGATGAGTATAAGACACTATATAGAGAGTTTATAATATATTACTTATGGAGTTTGATGTGGTCAGAAAAAGAATGATGATTATTGACTACTATAAGTATGTGTGTAGGGTGAGGTATGCGGTGTGAGTACATATGTGTTTATGCGTGTGTGCATATATCTGCATACACCTGTCAATTTGTCTATCTACCTAGCTATCATCTGTCTTAATGATTTTCAACCAGTGTACAACAAGGGGCACACTAGTGTGTGCAAGAATTTTTAGAATATGCAATACCTGACTACTTAGTTGGGGACACTGAACTCTTTTCCCTTAGATTGTCAAATAAAAAAAAGTGAGTACAGCCAACATAACAATAGCTGCCTGGTGTGAATGAATCAAAATTATACGTATTTTTGTCTGATTGTAAAAAAATATATTTTTTCTGTGCCACAGAATTTTAGTAATTAGTTTATGTGTGCCATGAGGTGAAAAAGGTTGAAAATCACTGCTCTATCTACATATCTCTCTGTTGTTCCTGTTGCTGTTTTTTGTTATGCATATGAAGATATTTTAAACTTTTGTAGAAATGGATACTTTCTACATAGTAGAAAGTTAATATCTATTTGAATAAAAAAGAAATGAGAAAAGGATGGAGACAAGAAAGAGATACAGGAAGAAAAAGTTTCCAAGAATCATTTTCTTCCTTAGAAATGTATATATGATTCAGATTTAGGAGAAATTGCTGTATTGATATAACCAGTTTGAACTCCTACCGGTGTCATAAATTGTGCACATGTGCACACATACATGTGCTGAATCACACAAATACTAAGTAGTGCCAATGCTTGAAGAAAAATTTTAAGGCCAAATAATTATTCTGAAGATCTCAGGTCAACCGTGTCTCTACTTGCATTCCTCTTCTTAAAAACAAGAGGGAACACAAATGAATTTATAGGGATGTTTTGTTATTCTTGGAGAGAAATTTATTCTTAATTTCTAATTTCTTTCCTACTCTTCAAGGCAAGCTATGAGAGGACTCTGAAATATTTGAGAGGTGAAAGATATAGTCAGTTTGAATTAAAAAATTGATATTAAATTATTCTAGTTTCCTCCTTATTTTAGAATTGCCATTTTAAAACTTGCATAATAATACTTCATGCCTCTAACTCCATACAGATTTTGTCAATTTCCCAAATTCACAAGACTCTGCTGACAATTTCACCCCATGGCATTTTACTCCTATTATTATTATCGTGCTTATTCTCTCTTATATTCTGTATATGTATACTATTAAATAAATAATTTTGTCTACTTCCTCTTCAAATCTATATGTTAAAGTCTAAGCCCCAATGTGATAGTATCTGGAGGTAGGCCATTAGAAAGTAATTAGGTCACGAGGGTGAGGCCCATATGAATGAGATTAGAGAGTTTATCAGAAGAAACACTAGACAGCTTGCTTCTCCCTGTTCTCTGTCATGTGAGGTTCCAGCATGAAGAAGGGCATCTGCAAACTGGGAAACTGGCTCACACTGGACAGCAGCTCTGCCAGAACCTTGATCTTGGACTTCCCAGCTTTCAAAACTATGAGAAGTAAATGTTTGTTGTTTAAGCCACAGTTTTTGGTCATTTGTTACAACATGAGTTGACTAAGAAAATGTCTTTTCTCATGTATTATTACATTTTATAATAATATAATATAATAATATAATATAATTTCATCTTCTCTCTCCTTGTCGTTTAGCAGGTATGGGGTAGGTGCTTAATGGATTTTTGTTGAAGTAATGGAGAATATATTGACAAATGATAATTTTTGTTGTTTCATGGTCAAATTTCTTTTGAGGTCAACTACTTTTATTTTAAATACTTTAATTTGTATTAATCTCATTTGTTTAACTGACCATGACTTATATATCCTAATGCTATATTTCATCTTTTCCACTTTTTACTCATTTATTTTAATTAAACTATTATAGTATCATTAATCACAAAGTTTCATTAAATCTGATAACCCATATATCATAGTAATGTTAATGGTTGTTAATACATAGATATTTTACTTCATAGTTGAAGAGGACAAATAGATTCAAAGTCATAGGCCAATAGCCACATAGTAACATCTTAG
>VMDR010036410.1:0-10497 GCA_007922815.1 Macrotus californicus | reverse complement strand
GAGGGGGGTGGGGGGAGGAGATGGGACAACTGTAATAGTATAATCAATAAAATATATTTAAAAAAAAAAAAAGAAACCTTGTAGGCAAGAAGGGGCTGGAAAGAAGTACTCCAAGTCATGAAAGGCAAGGACCTAAATCCGTGATTACTCTATCCAGTCAAGCTATCGTTTAGAATGGAAGGACAGATAAAGTGCTTCCCAGACAAGGTCAAGTTCAAGGAGTTCATCATCACCAAGCCCTTATTATATGAAATGTTCAAGGGACTTATCTAAGAAAAAGAAGATCAAAAATAGGAACACTAAAATGACAACAAACTCACAGTTGTTAACAACTGTACCTAAAACGAAACAAAAACAAACTAAGCAAACAATTAGAACAGGAACAGAATCACAAAAATGCAGATCACACGGAGGGTTATCATCAGGGAGGTGGGTGGGGAGAGAGGGGGAAAAGGTACAGGGAATAAGAAGCATAAATGGTAGGTAGAAGATAGACTGGGGGAGGTTAAGAATAGTATAGGAAATGTAGAAGCCAAAGAACTTACATATATTACCCATGGACATGAACTAAAAGGGGGAATGTGGGTGGGAAGGGGTGTGCAGGGCGGAGGGGAATAAAGTGGGGAAAATGGGACAACTGTAATAGAATAACCAATAAAATATATTAAAAAAAAGAAAGTTATTTTGTTTAAGCTGCAATAACACAGGCTGGGATATCACAGACTGGGTGGCTTATAAACAGCTGAGATGTATTTCTCACAGTTCAAGAGGATGGAAAGTCCAAGATCAAGGCTTTCTTGGGTGTTTTTATTATAAGAGCACTAACCCCATTCATGAGGGCTCCACCATCATGACCTAATCCCCTCCCAAAGGCCATACCTTCTAATGTCATCACATTTGTGGGAAATAGGCTTCGGCATATGAATTTTGGCAGGAGCATGAACATTTAGTCCATTGCCGAAGTTAAGTAAATTGTCTAATGGCAAGAGAGTTGAACTGCGACTTAAACTCAGGTATGTCTGAATTCAAGGGTCTTAATAGATTATATTGATACTTAATTTTTAGAAACTGTGAAAAGTGTTACAAATTCTTCACATTTATTTTTCTTTGTCCTTGTCTATTTCCCCATGTGATAGCAATAAAATCCCTAAAACATATGGACCTGTGTGCTTATCTTTTTTAAAATGTCATTTTTCTTATTGTTGTTCAAGTACAGTTGTCTCCATTTTCCTGCCACCACTTGCCCCCACCCTACCCACCCCCACCTCTCATGCTCAACCCTTCCCCCCTTTGACTTTGTCTTTGTACATGTTCCTTGATGACCTTTCCCTTTCTTTCCCCCATTATTCCCCTTCTCCCTCCCCTCTGGTTGCTGTCAGTTTGTTCTTTATTTCATTGTCTCTGGTTATATTTTGCTTGCTTTTTTGTTTTGTTGATTAGGTGCGATCATATGGTACTTGTCTTCCACCGCCTGGCTTATTGCACTTAGCATAGAACCCTGAAACATCAATCCAAAAGAACCTATGCACCCCAATGTTCATAACAGCACAGTTTACAATAGCCAAGTGCTGGAAGCAACCTAAGTGCCCATCAGTAAATGAATGGGTCAAAAAACTGTGGTACATTTACACAATGGAATGTAAGCTTATCTTTTGGGACAGCAAGGAAAACAACAGCTGGGAAGAGTATGTCCCGTTTCACAACTGGCTTGGAGGTAGAGGCAGTAGTGTGGCTCCTGAGAGG
Organism: Macrotus californicus; assembly: GCA_007922815.1. Lineage (NCBI taxonomy): Eukaryota > Metazoa > Chordata > Mammalia > Chiroptera > Phyllostomidae > Macrotus > Macrotus californicus. Next base: position 8,754 of record VMDR010036410.1, on the reverse strand, counting down.
AGATGGAGTCCATGGGGCCAGTACCCAAAAGAGGGAAACCTGAGGAACTTCCACAATGACCTGCACTGAACCCTGACCTATCCCTGGGAGTTTCTTACCATTGCAGCAATATCCTTTTAACTGGTTTCCGGTTTCCAATTCCCCTCCACCCCCATCTCAAGGAAAATGGAGGGAAGCACAAACTGGTCCTTGTCTCTCCTCTTTGATGGCTTTTTATTTATTTTTTAATTGGATAAAGTCTACTTCCTCTAGAATGTTGTTCTGGGAGCTAAAGGAATCATGTCTGTGGAGAAGGTTCTGAGAAATGATTTCAAATAGAATTGCTACACATTCAACCAAAATCAAAAGGTTGATGGTTTGTTGCCTTTTATAATTTAACTTAAGCCTAAAAACTGTTTTGGGTTCTTATAACCACTTTAAGGCCATGTCCCTTATAAGAATTACTCATCATTATGAGATTGTGCTTATGTCCTGGCCCTAATTGAAAGCAAACTGTAACCAGTTGCTCCTTGTTATTTCACATGGATAGGCTCCCCCTCCTCTACCCCTTTCTGGTTGTGTCACTTGAGCAAAGTTAATGTCTCATAGCTTTAATTTTTTTTTAACTGTGCTTGTGAGCTGTCTCTGCCTCAGAAACCGTCATGAGCAGACAGCTTATAGACTGGAGAAGATGTAAGTTCAGACCGTAGGAGATTGTGTAGAATCTCATCCGCTTGGCAGAATGTCCGCTAACACCAAGTCCCAGCGGGGGAATGGAGACATAAGAAACACTGAAGCTCTTTCACAGGAAGGAGTTGTGTGAAAGGATATTCAACAGCAAAAAAAGTGTCCCTCAGTTAAAAAAGCAGATATATAAACTACTGTTAATTAATATGGTAGAATATTACTTGGCTGTTAAAATGGATGAATTAGGTCTACATATTAACCTAGATACCTTGATATAGTACTGAATGGGGAGAATCCAGTTGTAAAGAAACAGTGCCATTTATGTACATTTTAAAAAGAACAGCATGTATTGTTTATGGATGTATATATGTTTAAAAATATGAAAATATGTGTAATTATACACCCAGCAGTTTCAGCATGGTGTTTTTAATCTTGGAGGAGAGAGAGGAAGGGTGGGTCGTTAGCCAAATCCCCTGTGATTTAGTTCACAGGGTATCTGGAGCCAAGTATAACCAGGTTAATGGCTCTTTAACTGAGATGCTGCTCTGTAGTTTATTTATCACATTAAAAATTTTTAATAGGTAAAGTGTTTAAAAATGGAACATAAGTAATTAAAATGTTTCAAAAAATTTTAGGAGTTAGAGAATGATGCACTGTATACAATTAAAATGGAAAGAAAAACCCATGAAAACCAGTTTCAGCATTTCTTACCATTAGAAGCATTACATGAATGAAAGGCAAAGATGAAGAGGGGGAGCCGAAAGGACATGATTTTGTTTCTGATCTTATAATTGTGTAGATAGCCAGTCCTTTATCATCTCAGTGTCACTGGCGACAGAGAGGCCTGAATCTTCTTGTGCTACAGTAAGTACTCTTCAGTGAGCACCGAAGTTTGTAATGGCAAGATTAAATTGAAGACAAACTCTCCTTCCTCAGTTGCTTCACCATTGGCAAGGTTAGAATCACTTTCACTCTTGCCCTGTTGTGTTCCTGACTCTGAGTATCTTTGTTCTGGAATGGGTACTTATTTTATTCAGTGTTTTATCAATGAATAAAACCCCAGTTAGAGTAATTTCGTATTTTTTTTCCATTAATTTGCTTAATGCACATGACTGAAGTGTTTTGTAGGTATGGGTTATATGAAGAAAGAGGGAATGAGTTAAATCAGTTTGGAGGGTTATCAGCTGGGAGGGGGAAGGGGAGAATGGGGGAAAAGGTGTGTGCAGGATTAAGAAGCATAAATGGTAGGTACAAAATACACAAGGGGATGTTAAGAATAGTATAGGAAATGGAGTAGCCAAAGAACTTACACTCACAACCCATGGACATGAACTAAGGTGGGGAAATGCTGGACGGAAGGGGCTACCAGGTGGAGGGGAGCAAAGGGGGAAAAATTGGGACAACCAAAAAAAGAGAGAAAAATTATTAGAAAGTAAAAATGGTAAAACTTACAGATCTAAAAGGAGATTCTCTGAAAATACAATATTAGTTAACTAATGAGGGGATGCAGGGTACAGACAGAAAGTACAAATACACCAAAATAAATGGTAACAAAGAAAAATGTAAATAATATAAGAAATTCAAAGACTCCTAGGAGACCATTTGCTTAAGTAAGTTTTTTAAAGCCAGAAAAAAATAAATAATTTTCTAGGAAATAGTGTTTTCTGTAGCTGACACCAGAAGGTATAGAAAAACCTAAATGGACAAATTATCATAAACCAACCAGAAGAAATAAAGAAATTGGGGTAATAAAACCACCCTCCAAATAGTCAGACCACGCTGGTTTCTCAAGGAAATTCCATCAAATATTTAAAGAAGAGATCATTCTAGTGATATTTAGATGTTTTCAGAACATATTAAAAGATAGCTTTTAGCCCTGGTTGGGTGGCTCAGTTGTTGGAGCATTGTCCCATGCACCAGAAGGTTGAGGGTTTCATCCTTGGTCAGGGCCCATACCTTGGTTGCAGGTTCAGTCCCCACTCAGGGCATGTATTGGAAGCAACCAATTGATATTTCTCTCTCACATCAATGTCTTTCTCTCTTGATCTCTTAGAGAGAGAACTCTCTAAAATCAATTAAAAAAACATATCCTTGGGCTAGAATTTTTTAAAAAATGATAGCTTTCATAGTTATAAAAATAACGAAATGACTAACACCGATGACATCGAGACCCGATAAAGACACAACAAACTCCCCCCAAATCCCCACCAGTGCCAGCCTCAGTTAAGAATATTGATGCACAAATTCTAAATCCAGTGGAATTTCACAGCACATTAAAACAATAATACATCTTAACCAAGTGAGTTTTCATTTTGGAGGTGCAAGGATGGGTCAGTATTTGGAAATTTATAAATAGAATTTACCGTATTAACTTGTCAAATAAGATGCAATGTTTGTAAATACTGAAAAGCATTTCATGAAATTGAACATTCATTCTTTAAAAAAGTTCTTGACGAATTAAGAATGCATGCATCCTAATCTCACATGAATGTGTATATAGCAATGCAGAGCCAGAGGGCACACACAGACAAGGGTGCTAGCTCTCTGTGCTCCCATTCCATTTCTTTCCTGGCGTTTCCGGCCAAGACAGCTAGCCAGAAGAGAGAGATTAGCGGTGCAGTACTGGAAAGAAGGACATAGAATCAGTGCTATTGCATTGACTGTGTTTGTTGTTTCACAGTTCAAATTTCCCCTTTGCTTTATTGCTCCTTTTTTCTCTTCAGCCAAAGTTTTGTTTCATTTTTATGTTTTCCTTTTGGAGAAACAATAAATTGTCTCTAATGAGGGTCCCAGACATTAGAATACTTTTATTTTTTATTCCTACACCACATAGTATGTGATCTCCAGCTCTTTTTGACTGTCATTGTGTCCCAAGGATCTTCTTTTAATAGTCAGAATTCCTTTCCCTCCGTGTTTTCAATACAGGAGGTAGATAGATGGGTGTGTATGTGTGTATGTACCTGCCAGTTCTTGATTGGGTACTTTTAATTAGTATAGTAGAGATTCAAACTTCAGAGTAGTTATTTTTAGTACTATTTTGTACTCAATAGAAGACAGGAAACGGATTTTACAGCCTTGGTTTATTTAATGTCATTTCAGTAACCAGGAGCGGATCGCCCAGTTTCAGTGCCTCCACACATCATTGAGAGCCTGAAAACAAATGGTTGCACTGGGACTAGTTAAGCCTTATTTATGCTTTTGTTACTGAAGCCTCATTTAAAGCACTTTCTACCGTGTGTGTACTGCAGTTAGATTACTGCACCAGACTCCCTTGCAAATATTAACCATTTATTTTTAAGATGTGTGTAAATGAAGGTAATTATCATTTTTCCTCAAGAATTGGTTACATGCAGAACTGATTTTTATTTTAACTGACTTTTTCTGATTACAAATGTAATTATAGAAAACAAATCCTCGTGCACACATGCTTTACACTGTTTAATAGAGCATAAATATATATGGATTTTGAAATATTCTTTTTTCTCAGTTGTGTATTTTAAATATTTTAGCATGCTATGCTTTTTTTTAGGGTCTTACTTTTGAATAATTGCATATTTTTTCATATGAAGTGAATTTAAATGTCTTCCCTTCTCTCCAGACTTCTATATTCCTAGCTCCTTTCTTTCCACAACTCCTTCCACTTTTGCTCTCTTCATGTTGTTCAGGAGATGAAAGTTAAGTACATTTTCTTTACATGGTTGAATCTTCAAAGGGACATGTTTAGTTAAAGTAAATAAGATTTTGCAGACTTGGCTATACGTGATATTTAGTAATAGGTGCTAGTTTGCCTTATTGATGATTAAGCCACATCTTTGCTTATCTCTTTTTCTATTGGATTCCAAAATGTTATCACACAGGAAAAATTGCCAAACTATATCAGTGAATTTTTCTGGGGTAAAAGAAATTAGAGTTTATCACATAAAGCTGTGCCATGTCATTCAGTATGAGAGCCACTAACCACCTGTGGGAATTTAAATTTAGATTCATTAGAATTAAGTTAAAAAATTCAGTTCTTCAGGTACACGAGCCACTGTTTATTCAAGTGCGCAATAACCACATGTGACTAGTCCAGATGAGTGTTGGTCAAGCGAATATAGAATGTTTTCAACATCACAGGAAGTTCTCTTGGACAATCTGGGGTGAAGTCTATACATGTTACCTATTAGTTATATTAGAATTAAAAAATCATTTTGGCTTTATATTTTCTTCCCTGGAATTATTGAATAGCAGAATTTCCTTCAGTATTTTTGGAAACAGTGAACAGTTCAAAATTACTTAGAGTAATTTTTACTTTCTTGTCAACTTCATTTTTAAAATTATGCACTGAAATAAAATACATAAGAACATAGGGTTGCCAGAATTTAGAATTCTAGAACATTTCAAAAATTCTCAACATAGTACACAGACCAGAGGTGGGCAGAATAGGGGTGGGTTCTTGGACAAGGATCTAGAGAAGATGATGTAGAAAGAGGAGCAGACTGTTTTTTAAAAAACAGCTCAGGCCCTGGCCAAGTGGCTCAGTTGGTTGAAGTGTCCATCCCTGCACCAAAAGGCTGTGGGTTCCATCCCGGGTCAGGGCACGTAACTAGGTTGCAGGTTTCATTCCTGCTCGGGAGGCAACCAGTTGATGTCTGTGTCTCACATCGATGTTTCTCTCCCTCTCTCTTTCCCTTCCTCTTCCTTAAAAAAATCAATAAAACATATCCTCAGATGAGGATTAAAAAAATAAAAAATAAAAGACACGCAGAAGAAGCAAATTAATTGGGGAAATAATTTAAGATGTGATTTTATGTTGTAATTGTAGCGGCAATAGAAATTAATGTAGAAAAATGAGAAACCACAAGGAACAAAAAATGAAGGGAGGGAGGTGAAGAGGAATCGTCATTAATCCCGTCATCATTGAAAACAGCCATTACTTTCTGTGTCCTGCACCCAGGTCATCTTCAGCAGTGAGCGAGGTTGGTGGCGAACACAGTTGAGTCTGAGAGGCAGGCAAGCAGGGTGATAAAGAGCTCTGATGTCGAGCCAAATGGCCTGAGTTTTAAATCCCAGCTCTGCCAGTTACTATTTGTGGGGCCACAGCAACTTATTTCTGTCCTGTGGACCTGTTTCTGTCTAAAATGGGATGCTGGCGCTGTGTACCATTAGTGTTCTTGAAGGTTAAGTTATTGAGATATACTGTACTCATTGAAGACTGTGTTACTAATAGTGCTGATAACTATTTTGTAGGTAATACAGGCACATGGTATCTAATACGTGTAAGCTTCTGTATTTGTTATTGAAGGAAAGCAGACATTTAATCAAATAGTTGCAATAAAGTTGGAATGTTTATGAGAGGGTAAGTTCAGTGATACTGTATGTTGAGATAATCTAATTCTTGAGGATTAAACAAAATTAATTTAGCTCTTAGGATGGTTGGTTTTAAATTATTCTGTAAAAGTTTTTCAAATCAAAATCTTACTTTTTATGAGTCTGTGTTCTTGAAAATGTGTTTATTACTCAGATGTAATACGTGTTTAACAGTTCCAAGATATTAAGTGAAAGTGTCGCTCTGATTATTCTGTTAATATCATAAGTGTCAAAATTATTTTGCTGACGCTTTGCATTATGTACCGGGTTGCCAAAAATGTAATAGAATCCTCTCTGAGCAACAGCATCAGGGAATTCAAAATAAAATCTATCTTCCAGACTTTTTATGAGGGAGTTTGGTTAGCTTTGACTGTATTTAAAGAGTGTATCACCAGATACCTACTAGAAACAGAAAATTTGTGAAGTGCAACTGTTTTTCATACAGTATGGGGGGGGCAGTTTGGTCAACTATAAATAAGAGGCTAAAGTAAGTTTTCAAGTATAACACTTTAAGTGCAGCTCTGTAAGGGCTGAAGTGGATTGAACAATGGCCGACAGCTTTGAAAGTGTCTAAGCATCTTTTGTTTCCTAACTACAATTCTAGAATCTTAAAGGAACTGCATTGGCCTTATAGTGCTTTAAAATACATTCTTGCCTTTGTGTTTCTTGCATAATGATGATGGGAAATAAAGTTCCAAGTTATTTTTTATTTATTAGTATAATTTCCTTGTTTTCCAATATGGAAAATTATTTGATTTAAGCTAGCTAGGTATGAGAAATATTTCAAGTTATGAGACATCCCTTTGTTTCTTAGAAATTTGAATTTTGAGGGTGAAGTTGGCAATTTGGGAAAAAAATAATAATAAGTAGAAGCACAGTGTGTTCCTGGAGTGCTGGACTCAGATCCACCGGCGCCCGCGCTCGGCAGTGATTCCAGACCCAACTGTTGGGATGCAGCTGCAGGTTTACTGCTTCGCTTTAATCATAATTAATGTCTTTAGCAGGAATATAGACTGCAACCAATACTTGAAGTATTGAAGCAATGTGCTTAAGGAACTAAAGGTTTTATTATGCTGTTTGTTGGGACAAAACAACAACAACAACACAACCCAAAGGTGTAGTTTCAATGTTGGTTTTATTTGATGATGATTATTTTTTTCTGTTTGACTTCATGTTATAAACACTGGACCATAGTCACAGATGAATTATGCATGTGTTTGTTGTCTATAGGTTTATAGAAACATAATTTTTATTTAGAATGTTCAGTGGTTGGTTTCTGTTTCCAATGATAAAAATAGTTAAATATCTCAGATTGTTTGCTAGCAGTTGAACTTATATTCATTTGCTTTTCTTCCAGATTCATGAAAAGCTACACTACTACGAGAAGCAGAATCCTGTGCCCATCCTCCATGGCGCGGCCGCCCTGGCTGACGACGTAAGTGTGCCTTTCTGAGATCCCCGGGGCGGGTCTCCCGCCGGCATGGCCGCAGCAGAACTTACCCTAGTGCAGACAGGGCGCGCGATACTATGAGTGAGAACCTGAAGAAGTTGCAAATGTTTCCAAAAGTCCTGTCATCACGGAGTTTACACTTTTATTATGCTGATTTTCACTCTCCTGTTATAAAAATTTTGCATGTAGATACCCTCTTGTTCTGCCTTGGCAACTACGTAATAGAAACTTTAGTCCAATTCTCTGGGGGGGAGAGAAGCTGTCAGCTATTAGAGCACGCAGAGAGTCACAGACAAGAGGAATGCTTTGGAGAAATAAAGACAAATGAGATAGCTCTGTTGCTGACAGTACTAAAAAATGACAGATACTAGTATAGGAATGAGGCATATAAAATACATAAAAAGACAGGATTATTTTTAAAATGGATTATAAAGCATAGTAATGATTTATGGGTATTAGACCTTTCCAAATTACCTTCATAACCAAAAAATAAATTTTAGAAACAGTTGGCATTGATGGAGTAGTTAATTTCCTGTAGCTATAATTTTATTTTCAATCTGGGGTAGGGAACCAACTTGCTGTTTCTTTCTGTTAACTTTCGGACTCGGATGAATTGCGAGCACACCTGGGTAAACTATAAAGGGACACCAAGCTAGACGAGAAATATGTTTCGTGTGAAGGTTGGTTTTAGTGATCTCCTGGAGGTCATTTGTTGCTTTTTAAGTTTTTACTTTGTTATGTTAAAACCAGTTTTCATTTAGTTTAGTAAAATATCAGGGCCATAAGTATCAAAAAAATTGGCTGTTTTCAGAGGTTGATTTTCTTTGATATATTTTATATTCTAGTTTAGAAATTAAAGCATGTGCAATAAATCTCCAAGTTGTGTTCTATTTGTTCAGTCCCCAAGCATTTTTGCCTCCATTTTTCCCTTCAGAAATGACAAATTTCAAGGCTGTTTCAGTGTATGTGTTTTATGAGGAAGTTTACCTCTGAATTATAGAACCAAAACATTTAAAGGGAAGGTGAATAAAAGTGTATATACCATTCTACAAAAAGCTTCCGTTGCCGCTTGAGAAAGTCAAATTAAAAAAAAATTTAGAATTGAAGCTTTGGGGAAATATTTGTTTATAAACCAATATAATTGAGGCCCAATTATATTATGATAATATTGCTTTTTAAAAAAATTAGCAACTAATATGTAAATATGGTATAACAGCATTTTACAATTCATCAGAGCAATGCACTGAAATATTAAAAAATATGACCAACAAGTGTAAAGAGCCACTTGC
>VMDR010036409.1:0-10510 GCA_007922815.1 Macrotus californicus | reverse complement strand
TAAACTTTCCATGTGCACTTGAAAAGAATGTGTATATTCTGCTGCTTTGGGATGAAATGCTCTGAAGATATCAATTAAATCCATTTGATCTAGTGTGTCATTTAAGGCTGCTTTCTCGTTGCTAATTTTCTGTCTGGAAGATCCATACATGAAGTCAATGGGGTGTTCAAATTCCCTACTATGACTGTATTTCTATCAATCTCTCCCTTATGTCTGTCAAGATTTGTTTACATATTTAGGTGCTCCTATGTTGGGTGTGTAAAGGTTTAGTAGGGTTATATCCTCTTGTTGGATTGTCCCCTGTATCACTATTTAGTGTCCTTTGTCTCTTACTATATCCTTGGTTTTAAAGTCTATTTTGTCAGATATAAATATTGCTACTCCACCTGTTTTTTCCTTTCTATTTTCACAAAATATCTTTTTCTATCCCTTTACTTTTAGTCTGTGTGTATCTTTCATTCTGAGGTGTGTCTCCTGGAGACAGCATAAATTTATGACCCTTGTTTTCTTATCCATTCAGCTATCTTATGTCTTTCAATTGGAGCATTTAAACCATTTAAATTTAAAGTGATTATTGACACATACACATTTAGTGCCATTTTATTTTTTAACTATTTTCCTCTGTTTTTCTTTTTCTTTTTCTTCCTCTTCTCCTTAAAGCAATCCCTTTAACAATTTTTTTGCAATACTGGTTTGGTGTTAACAAATTCCTTTAGCTTTTTCTTGTCTGGGAAGCTCTTTATTTCTCCTTTGATTTTAAATGATAGCCTTGCTGGATAAAGAAGCCTTGGTTTTAGGTCCTTGCTTTTCATCACATTAAATATTTTATGCCAGTCCCTTCTGGCCTGAAATGTTTCTGTTGAGAAATCAGATGTTATTCTAATGGGAGCTCCCTTGTAGGTGACTAATTGCTCTCTTATCGCTTTTAAGATTCTCCCTTTGTGTTTAAGCTTTGCCATTTAATTATGTTGTGTCTAGGTGTGGGCTTCTTTGGGTCCATCCATGTTATCTGGAACTCTCTGAGCTTCCTGGACTTGTATGTTTTTTTCCTTTACCAGGTTAGGAAAGTTTTTGGCTATTATTTCTTCAAATAGGTTTTTGATCCCTTGCTCATTCACTTCTCCTTCTGGCATTTCCATGATGCAGATGTTGTTATGCTTCATGTTGTCCCAAAGGTTTCTTAAACTCTCCTCATTTTTTAAATCACTGCTCTTCTTGGATGTCTTTTTCTACCTTGTCTTCCAAATCACTAATTTGATTCTCTGCTTCATCTAACACACTATTTATTCCTTCTGTTGTATTATTTATTTCAGATATTGCATTCTTTATTTCTTACTGACCCTTTTTCATGGTTTCTATGTCTTTCTTCATGCTGTTGAGCATCTTTATAATCATCACTCTAAATTCTATATCTGATAAATTCCTTGCCTCCACTTTATTTAGTTCTTCTTCTGGAAAATTCTTTTGTTCTTTAATTTGGGGCATGTTCCTTTTTCTCCTTGCTTTGGCTGCTTCTTTGTGTTTGTTTCTATTAGTTGGATCTGCAAAGACTCTGGTGTAAATCTATGTTAGACACTGTCTGTGACTGGTCCTGAGAAACCTATTTAGAGCTATAAGTGATCCAGAGCTTGTGGTTCCCTCTGCTTGGCCTGGGTGTGTACAGAAAAAAAAAAAAACAGGCTGCACATCAAGGCTGACTTTTACCAGCAATGGACTGGATGGAGGGTTAACTAAAGTCTCAAAGCTCCCAGAGGTCTGCCCTTGCTTGACGGCTTTCTGTTAGGCATAATCAGTGAATGTGCCTCCAGCTGTACTCCTCAGCAACTCGGCTTAAGCTCCACAGGGTGGGATGAAAGGAATTCCTTCAGGTGAGGCTATTGCTTCCCCGCCCCAGGCTGATGCTGCATGGAAAGGAGTGTTCTGTCTGAGAAAGCTGGATTCTGCAGTATGGAGAATGACTCAGCACCAGAATCCTGAAGACAGACACTTCAGCTCTCTTCCCAGAGCCACTGACCCCAACCTCCTCTCATATGTCTCTAGTCTGTTCAGCCCTCCTTTTGCCACAGCCCAGGGTAAGTGGCTGCAAACAAAATTTTGTGTTGGCCCTTTAAGAGGCTCTCAGTATCTCTGCACACTTCTCAGTGGTAACCCCCCGGCTGCTGTAATATCCTTCTGGAACTTTACATGCTGCCTGTGAGAGCCCAACCAGCCCTCTCACACCTCCACAATTCCTACCATCTCAGTGTAGTGATGTGATTTCTCCTTTAAATTCTTGGTTATAAGGCTTCTTTCCAGCTAGTCTTCAGTTATTGTTTCAGGATGATTTTTCTATAATGTAGTTGTAATTCCAGTTTGGTCCTGAGAGGAGGTTAGTGTAGCCTCCACCTACTCTGCCATTACCTTTCTGCTCAATCTTTAAAACTCAAGTTCATTTGCTCTTCCTCTATGAAGCTTCCCTTGACTCTGCAGTTTGCCATAATTTCCTTCTGATGGTTTTAGTGCTATCTTGTACTACTTCTTAGGTTTATGCACTATTCTGTACTCTTTGATATTTCTGCACTATCCAGTCCTCTTTGTTTGGTTTTTGGGTGTGAGGAATCAGTCACAAGAATTATTTGCGATGGGTTCTCCTGATGGAGAAATTGTGGAATCATCATATTGGACGTGGAAGAGATAAATTGTGAGGTACGGTGACTCACATGAGAATGGACAGCTGATATAGTTTTCTTCATGGGATGATATTTAGCACAGGTAGCATCTTTCTTTTCCTCCTCTGTTCTTTGTTCTCGAGAGAGGGATGAAGAGACCCAGGCTTGAACCCAAAGAGACCAGACTGGCCTAGACAGGAAATACTTGGCTAAGCTGCAGTTAGCTGTTCGTGGTTTATAAACAAGTCCTGACATCCCAACTTGGGTGCTGGCAAACAATGTCATCAGCCCAGAGAAAGTTCTCATAGATACACCAAGGCCCCAGGCTAAACTATAAACTAGGCAAAACTCTTCCCTACGCCTCTTCTCACTCCTGCAGTTCCCCAATACCATGGCCACTCCCAGCCTGCACACTGCCCTCTATGGGCAAATTTAGCCTTTCTCCTTCTCACTGGGTGCTGTTCTCTTAAAACCTGTAAGATGTGGGTGATCAGTTTGCTTTATCTTTCCAGTAAGTTCCACTACAGTGGCATAATTTTGTAAGGAGATATTGAGAGGCTATGGGCTTTGCCTGTCTCTATCAGCTGCCTTTCCTTTCTCCCAAACTAGGTATATCTAAATTATCAGTTCTGTGACTTAAAATATGACCTCTTTCTCCCAGACCTCCTTTGCACCTTCCTCTTGCAACCAGCCAAAGAGTCACCCTCATGAGAAAGGCAGAGAGTGGGCACAGAGACTACTAGACAGATGACCCCAGAACAGAGCATCTCCTGAATGCTTTACTAATCCAAGCTTCTTGAGAACTATCTTTCAGAGGGTCCTGGAACCTTTGGAAGGGTCTTTCACTGTTCAATTGTACACTCAGCACAGGGTAACATTTTATAACAGCTTCAATTGGCAGCAGCCAGCTCTGGATGGAGTACTTCCTCTGAGGGAAGTTTAGCTTTTTTCCAGGGCAGCCTGTTCTATTGTCCAACAGCTGTACTTGTTGGAAAGGTCTTTTTGTATAAAACAGGAGTTCTGTTCCTGTTTTACCTTTCAAGGGACGTGGAACACAGCTCCTCTTCCCCGTGACAGCTCTTCAAATTACTGCAAGGCAGTGTGGTTCTCACTACCCCTCTGCCTCCCCTATTGTCTCTCTCTGCTCCCACTCTCTTCTCTCTCTCTTTCTCTCTCTCTCTCTCTCTCTCTCTCATACACACATACACACACCTCTAGGTTAGACATTTGATTCCTTTCCCTTCTCTGGACATTTGATTTTTGTTAATATATCTCCTTTTTAGTTGATATGAGAGAGAGAGAGAGAGAGGGAGAGAGAGAGAGAGAGATTTTTCTGCTCATCAATGCGTTCATTCGTTGCTTCTTGTATGTGCTCTGACTGGGATTGAACCTGCAACCTTGGTGTAATGGGATGATGCTCTAACCAACTGATCTATCTGGCCAGGGCTGTTAATATCTCTTTTAAAGTCTGATCCTCAATTGCTTATGTTCCATTTCTAGAAATGGGCTGGAGTTGAGACTCTTACCTCCCTTGATATGACTGGAGTTAAAAAGTATATTGAGCATCTAATAGATGTGAGGCCCATATATTAATAAGGAACTTGTCCTTAAAGAATTCTTTTACATTCCCTGAGCAACAGTTGTTCACAATGAGATTGTTAGCAGTTAAAAAACTAGGTTTTTGCTATAAGAACCTTCATCACACAAAATTTTCCCATCCTATTTTATACAAATATAATTCATATTCATCTAAGACTTTTTTCCCTTTTGTTATTAGGTGCCTTTTCGCTTTTCAATTATCTGCTTCTCCAGAGTCAGGTAAGATCTGAGTGATAGTTCTACTGGTTTTCCTTCACTTCCTGCGTGTATTAGTTAAGGTAGGCTGGACTGCTGCCACAAGTGCACCCCAAATCTATAGTGGCTCGAGCATAATACAAGCTTTGTTTTCATATAACCGTTCAAGGAAGGTGCTGCTGACTGGAGCACAGCTCTCCTCCCCATGGTGGTTAAGGGGTCCAAGGTCCTTAGCCCCTGCACACTCTTAGAACCACATTATCCAGCCCACAGACAGTGTAGAAAAACACAGAATTTTTATGGGCCAGGCCTATGAAGGCTACTTCTACTTCTACTCACATCCTTGGAAAGAATTTAGTCACATGGCTCCACTTAACCACAGGAAGACTGGGAAATGTAGTCCAGCTACATGCCTAGGAAGAAGGGAAGGATTTTATTACATAACCTGCAGGCTGCCACAATGGCATAATTCTGTTTCTACTTTTTACCACTATTGTTCATAGCCCTACTTTAATGTCTATGAAATTTGTCATTCCTTTGCAATGTTGTTGGATGACCACCGTAGTCAAAGTTGGGTGTGTGATTCAAGCTCAGCAAGGACTTAGAGATGGATGATGGACACCCAAGAGGCAGCTGGTGGCAGCTGATGAATTTAGAAGACTGTAGGAGACTATAATGAGGGATGCCAGAGGTCCCATGTGGAGGTTAATCTGAATAGTGAAAGGGGGCAGAAGACTAAGACAGGAAGAAACAGGAGGGTTTGGAAAGGACTTTTTAACATCTCGGTAGTAGCCAAGCACATTATAGCCTTAATACTATATGTCTTCCAGGCAGTTCCCGAATAGTGAAATAATGGGTAGTTTCTCCAGCCATGTGTTTAAAACAATTCAATCAATCCATTAAAAGCTAATTTTTTAACTGCAATTATGTGCCTGGATCTATGCTAGCCACTGAATACAAGGTCTAAGTTCCTCAAAGGACTTAACAATATAATTAATCAAATATGTCACGTACATGAAATAACTCAACACAGGAGAAAATGAGTGCAAATTATATGATGTCAACTTTCTAGGTTAAAGATTCAAAGGAGAAGTTCACTGAGGGTCAAGATAATTAAAGAAGGCTCCACAGAGAAGGTGGGGCTTGATCTGGACCGTAAGAAATGAAAGGATTTTTAGAAAGGCAGACAAAGAAATGTGTATCTGGACAAGCCAGAATGAACGTAGGAGCCCAAATACACATGGAGAATTAATAGGAGTGAAAGATTATAGAGGTAGCTATAATCAGGAAGAGGCATTCAACTCAGTTTGGTAAAGAACAGAGGAAACAAACAAAACCATTTTTACAGTGTTGTTTTGAAAATTAAATAATCTATTTGAAAGCATCTACTAATCTTTAATCAGATAAGTTCTTAGTAACCATTTATTCTCCCAAAAGAGGAACGAGTGAAATGACAGTGGTGTGCAGAAAACACTTCATTCATTTATTCTTTAAGCATTTACCTGATGTCTTCTACACGTCACATGCAGTGCTAGACATGAAAGATACAGAAATAATAAAGTCATGGTATTTACCTAGGCCTAAACTCTTATAGATGGGAACTTCCTACCTCCTGGTATCCAAGAGGTGCACAGTTCCCTGAGCTCTGCGATGTGCCCACCTTGCCCCCTGCCAGGGTATGTATTCTGCCCTACTTAGATCTGACCTTAAGATCACCTTCTGGTCATCTAAAGACCAGGCCTTCTGACTTTTTCTTCATATTCATCAGGGAAAATTCAGGCCTCAGTGTTGGGTTATTTGCCTCTTAGCTCACCAACTACATACACACACACACAAACACACATGAGTTCTGTCCAGAAAGTATCCAGCCACATTCTATGAAAAAATGGAGACATTTATTGACGAAGATACAAGATACAAGAAATGTTGTACATATGACAATGAGGCCTCAGTTCCCTTCAAAGAAGGCATCTTGGGACCTCACACAGTTCTCCCAATGATCATCTGCTGCGCTGTCACATTTTCCTGAATCTCACTGATGATCTGAAATCTCTTCCCTTTCAAAGGTGATTTTAATTTTGGGAAAAGCCAGAAGTTGCAGAAAAGCCAGAAGTTGCAGGGCACCAAATCTCGGGCTGAGTCACCTGAGTTATTTGATGATTCACCAAAAAGCTCTGTATGAGACGTGATGCATGAGCAGGTGGGTTGTCGTGATGAAGCTGCCAATCACCAGGTGCCCATAGCTGTGGCCTCCTGAATCACACAAATAGTTTCTGCAGAGCAATGTTCAAGCTTAATGCAAAATTTGATGCAGATTTGTTGCTCTGTTTGCTCTCTCATTTTGAATGTGAAGGCCACACAGTACACATGCTCACTCAGTGGTGTCTATCACCCCCAGTGACTAGTACAGTGAAGTCGTCATTGTTCACACATGCACATTTCAGTTCACTCTCCTTGGCTGCCAGGTTACATCAATGTCGTACAAACTATTCTCATTGTATTAACAATGGCTGGACTTTTTCTGGATAGATCCTGTGTGTGTATGTGTATATATATGTATATATGTGTAGATATAATATATATGTATACACACACACACACACACATATATATATATATGTATGTGTACATAACAGTATCCTAGTATGTTAGGGGGGAATATCTGAGCTAAGTCACCCACCCTGTGTCAGTTGGGTTTTAACCATTACCTCTGAGTGACGCTGATGTATCCAAGGGGTTGAACTGATTATTACTTCTAAACTGACTTTAAAATACTGATGCAAGAACTTTCAGTTTCCTGCCCAGCTTAGAAGTTGTCGCCGTGTCCTTACAAGTAGAAAGCTGAAGAAACTGAAAATGCAACAACTCTTCTTAGATTGGTTAGAGAAGTGAGATCATAGGACAAACTACTGTCCCCAGATTGGAGAGGCAGACAGACATACAGAGAATCACAAATTTCCTAACAGAATCCCAGGAACAGCAACCTTTGAGGGAACAGAACCAGAGCAGAACAACCTGAACTATCACTGACAGCTCGCTGGAGGCTCAGGATGAAGACCTGAGAGAGAAAAACTCCAGGGGGAGCCCAGATATGGTTGGGGGTGAGGGTGGATTAGCCCTCATATTTTTGTCTTTTGTGAGTTTTAACTCCAGGAGTTCCACCAGGTGTTCACAGTGAGGACCAGAGAAAAATCCCTTGAAGCTGTTTAGGCAGAGAAAAATAACCATTTTGAAATACACCCAGAACATTCCATCATCTTTAACAAGGCCTTTCCTCAGGAGCAACATTTCAGCCAGAGCCTCATCTACTGGGGTGTTGCCAGACACTATCACACATGGAGAAAGGAAGTGCCCATCTCCAGCCCCCTCTGACTTCCACATGGGGAGAGGAAACTCCCTGATCCCCTAGCCCCTCTAGCCATCCGGTGCCACCAAGGGGAGGAAAAAGCTGAGAAGCACTGAAGTCACTGTTCAGGGGCAGACTCACCAAAAGACAGAGACCCAGTGGTAGGGCTGTAGACTGCTCTCCCTCCCCTCACACCTTATGATTATATTACTGAAGGACCAATTACCGCCATTCCTTTTACCCACTTCATTATATCTGCCTCCAACAAAATATGACAAGGCCTAGTAAAAGGCAAAAACCAAGACAAAACAGTTTGAAGAGACAGAGCAAGCATCAGAATCAGGCTCAGATCTTGGCAGGAATGTTGGGATTATCAGACCATAAATTTAAAACAACTTTGATTAATATGCTGTGGACTCTAATACAAAAGTAGACAACATGCAAGAACAGATGAGTAATATAAGCAGACAGATGGAAATTCTAAGGAAGAATCAAAAAGAAATGCTAGACATCAAAAACACTGTAACAGAAATGAAGAATGCCTTTGATGGACTTATTAGTAGATTGGACACAGCTAAGAAGAGAACCTCTGGGCTTGAGGATATGACGATAGAAACTTCCACAGTTAAAAAGCAAAAAGGAAAAAGTCTGGAAAAAAAGCAGAACAGAATATCCAAGAACAACGGAACAACTAAAAAGGTGTAATGTACACTTAACGGGAATACCAAAAGGAGAAGAAAGAGAGAAAGAACTAGAAGAAATATTTGAGCCAAGCCAGGCAGCTCAGGACACACCAAGCAGAATAAATACCCAAAACATCATACCTAGGCGTATCATACTCAATCTGCATAAAAGCAAAAATTAAAAAAAAATTTCTTGAAAGAAGCCAGAGGAAAATGTTTTTTATCTTAACTCTAGATGAGCAAAAAGAAGAATTATTTCTGCCTTCTCCTCAGAAATCATGCAAGCTAGCAGATAGTGGAATAAATATTTAAAGGGTTGAAAGAGCCTTCTCTGGCTGGTGTAGCTCAGTAGATTCAGCACAGGCCTGCAAACCAAGGGGTTGACGGTTCGATTCCTAGTCAGGGCACATGCCTGGGTTGCAGGCCAGGTTCCCAGTGGGGGACACATGGCAGGTAACCACACACTGATGTTTCTCTCCCTCTCTTTCTCTCTCCCTTCTCTCTAAAAATAAATAAGTAAAATACTTAAAAATATAAAAAAAAATAAAGGGTTGAAAGAAAAAAAAACCCTCCCATATAGAATTCTATATTCTGTGAAGTTCTTCAGAAGTGGAGGAGAAAAATAAATTCTTTCTCAGAAAAACACAAGTTGGGGGAATTTGTTGCCAGTAGATCTGCCTTGCAAGAAATAAGAAAAATTTAAAATAAAAAATTTAAGTATTTACCCTAAGAAACTATAAAAGAAGAGCAAATTAAATCCAAAGTAAAGAGGAAAAAAAAGGAGATAATAAAATGAGAGCAGAAATCAATAAAATTGAAAGTGGGAAATCAATAGGGAAAATCAATAAAACCAAAAGCTAGTTATTTGAAAAGATCAATAAAATCAATAAGCCTCTAGCCAGGCTAACTGAGAAAAAAGAATAAAAATAAATAAATTATTAATGTCAGAAATCAAAGAGGGAACATTACCCCAGAGCCTATGGACATTGAAATGATAATGAAGGAATGCAATGAACAACTCTATGCCCACAGATTTGATAATCAAGGAGAAATAAACCAAGTCTTTGAAAGACACAATCTGCCAAAACTCACATAAGAATAAATAGACAGTCTGTGTGTATATATATATATATATGTAATTTGTAATTAATAACTTTCTGAAACAGAAAGTACTGGGCCCAGATGGGTTCACTGGTGAATTCCACCAAATATTTAAGGAAGAAAATGTACCAAATCTTTATAATCTCTTCCAGAAGACAGAGCAGAGGAAATATTTCTGAACTCATCCTATAAAGCCAGCATGGCCTTCATATTGCTATGTGAAAGAAACAAGTTTGAAAAGCCTACACACTGTCTGACTCAAACTACGTGACATTCCAGAAAATAAAAAACTATGGAAACAGTGAAAAGATCATTGGTCGCCAGGGGTTGGTGGG
This sequence comes from Macrotus californicus, assembly GCA_007922815.1. Classification (NCBI taxonomy): domain Eukaryota; kingdom Metazoa; phylum Chordata; class Mammalia; order Chiroptera; family Phyllostomidae; genus Macrotus; species Macrotus californicus. The sequence continues at coordinate 603 of VMDR010036409.1, read as the reverse complement.
GGGGAGAGGAGAGCAGGCAGAGCACAGCAAACTAAACACACAATGGAAGAGGGCTATGCTTTGGCCAATGATGAGAGTGTGCTATGAATCAAGAATGGTAATTAATTCAATTCTGTGCCAAAATAAATTTAGAAAAAAACTACACAACAAAGCTCATGGGGTGCAATTAGAGCAGTGCTTAGAAAAATTCCATAGCTTTACATATTTACAATAATAGACAAAAACCCTAAAAATGCAAGAAGTAACATATTGTACAAGTATTGAATAAAAAGAATTGAATGATAATAGAAATAATAATGAATGTAAACAAAGCTGAAAATAGAAATTAATCAAAATAAAAGCAGTAATTATTTAACTAAAAACAAAAAAATGAGTAGAGTACATTAAATCCAAGAGCTAGTTCCTTAAAGGAAAAATAATATACTTAAGAAAAAATACAAAGTAAAAAATTATAATAGAGATAATAACTGCAAATACAAGGAAACTGAAAAGAAACAAGAGATTATTATCTAATGATAAAGGGGTCAGTTGATCAAGAAGATATAATAATAAATATATATGCATCCAACTTTGGAACACCTAAATATATTAAGCAAATACTAA
>VMDR010036408.1:0-10501 GCA_007922815.1 Macrotus californicus | reverse complement strand
TTTAAAATTAACAAGACATCAGGATCTAGTGCATCATATGGGGACTATTGTTGATAATATTGTATTGTACAATTGAAATTTCCTAAGAAAGTAGAGCTAAAGTGTTTTCACACACACACACAAAAAGGGTAAATATGTAAGCTGATGGATGTGTTAACTAAATAGTGGGAATCTTTTCATAATGTATACACGTATCAAATCCTTATATTGTACCCTTTAAATATATTACAGTTTTGCCAATTATATCACAATAAATCTGAAAAGAACTTAAAAGGGTTAAATACTGCTAAGAGTCATTCAACTTCTCTGTGGAGAACGATTTTAAATCTGTTTTAAAATAATATTTAATCTTAAAATGTGTATTGCTAATTAATTAATGATGATTAATTTGAGAAGAAATAACAGTCTATTTTAAAGTTTGTATCAAAAGTTGGGAGGTAAGTTGAGAAAGTCACAGAGAAAAAAATGATTGAACCCACATTTTTGGTAGATTTTCTTAAGAAAATATCCAAAATATTTTTAAAGTTTCATTATAAGCCATATAAAAATACTTTCCCAGGCCACAAATAGCCTTTTGTGGAAGACTTGAAGCTACCCATTAAGAAAATTCTAGTTGCAGATAACAGTCTCCAAAATCTCTGCAGAGATGATGACAATGTAAAAAGTAGGTGACATCCTGGCTGGAGTAGCTCAGAGGATTGAGTGCTGGCCTTGAACTGAAAGGATCCTGGCCAGGGCACCTGCCTGGGTTGCAGGCCACATCCTCGGTTGGGGGGCATGTGAGAGGCATCTCTCACACATCAATGTTTCTCTCCCTCTCTTCCTGCCTCATTTCCCCTCTCTCTAAAAATACATAAATGAATCTTTTTTAAAAAGGAGGTGGCTTTGCTATTCAGTATAATAATCACAGCAAAGTTTTTATTATACTTTGAAATATAATTTTACAAAACAGTGCGAAAGAAGAGGTGGGCTGCTACCTCAACAATTCATAACGGCTCTATCAACGCACTAAGAGACAGCCCTTTGCCGCAGTACTACACATGCTATATTATTTCTCACTACTAAGACTGAACAAATATTTGCCTCTGTTCATGACTCTGCCTATCAAGATAGCTTTTCATTTTTAACTTTAAAAAAATCACTATTAGCAAACTGAAAAGAACTTGATAGAGATTTCCAGAAAGTAGAGGCATCTAAATCACGGATTATTTTCCGGTGCTGCCGCTGTTGCTACTATTTGAGGATTGAGTTCACTTTTTTAAAAAAGTATCCATTCTCCTATGTTCTATAGAGGGATTAATAAAACTCAAAACATATTAGCTATACCGTTAAAAACAGTTAAAGAGGAAAATAGAAAGTGAAAAATATGAATGGACAATTCACACACAGAAAAAAAAAATACAGTCAACAAAATGTCAATCAATTTTTGCCTCATTCGTAATTAGAAAAACATGGTTCTAACCAACTGCTTACATACCAATAGGCAAATATTTAAGCTGTATAATATATAGGGTATAGGAAACCAGTACTCTCAAATACTATTGATAAGAATATACGTTTAGGGGAATCATTTTGGATGACAAGTTCTTGGACCTGGTAATTCCACGATATTAGAAATCTCCTTTTGGAAATACCCACAAAACTATTCCAGGATATATATGTAACGAGAATATTTATCGAAGCACTGCATGTGCTGGGAAAACTAGCCATATCCTGAAAGGTCCAGGAGAGGGAACTGGCTATCCAGGCTCGTGTCCATCCAACCAGTGTACTACTTTATGGCCATGGAATTGATGTCCCTGGGAAAAGTCACCCTTTCATGGGACCTAGGCCACTTCAAACAAATGCCTATTTTATGACAAGTCTTTCTGACTTCGGTCAACAGGCTACCCCAATATTAGTGAGGCTTTTGGAAGAAAATGAAATTCAGGTGGGAGTCAATGATAGTGCATTCCTTTAAATATCCATGCCAATGGTGTACTCCAAATGTCCTCTTACAGAACTAAACGTGTAAGAATAGTTGCTTAATTGTTCTATGGTCATGAAGGTGAAAAAAGGATGAGAAATCTCCAGTCAAAGTTTTTTACTATGATTAGGTTTACCTTTTCTATTTCATCTGAATAGAGAGAAATTGAAAAAATTAAACAGTACTGGGGATAGGTTTGCCATTGCTTAAAAAAAAAAGCCATAACTGTTCCTTGCCTTGGTCAAAATAAACTCTCTCTTGTTTGGTGGGTCACTACATCTGATTCAATGGAGGTGACAGCGATGGTAAAAATATATCCAGAGGACCTGCTCCCTGGAAGACGTAGTTTGTGTCTACGTGTTTCTAACATAACTGTTAAATATATCTTTGAAACTGAGTAGGTTGAATTCAAAATAGACAAGACTAAGAAACCAATTGTGAAGTTTTCTTTTTAGACTCAATTTGGGACTCCTCTGGTTCCAATTCCTTTGAACTTCAATCTTCACTCCCAATATCCACATCCATCCATTTTTTATACGCAACATGGCAGCATGTAGGGTGACCAACTTTTCCATCACCCCAGACACAGGACTTTCAGTATGAAAACCAGGATAATTCCAGGCACACCAGGAGAATTGGTCACACTACATGCTTATGATTCATTGAGGAAAAGGCTGGTGGTAATGTGGTGACAGACAAGGGTCTGCTCTCCAGGAAGCCGGGTGCACCTATGTTGGTCTCATTGCTGAGAACTGGGTAGACCGGCAGTGAAACGCTGCAATGAGAAAAGGAAAAAAAAAAACTGCCTGGCTCCCCAATAGTTTCCTGATTCTAGACTCCAGTGGTAAACAAAGACCAGCTGCAATCTATACTTTTAGTTACATAAAATACTCTTATATAACAAATTGCTTGGGTTTTACTAATTTACTTATTGTTTTGGTTTAAATTAGTGGTGGTAGGTTTCCATTGCTCACAAACAAAATAACTTGATTAATGTAATATCCATCTCCAGCACTATCCAAACAATTAAAACCTTTTTTTAATCTCTTGCCCTACTCATGGTGGGTCAGTAGTATCGTATTTGAGCACCAAAGGGAGAATTATTAATAGTTTCTGGAGCAGTAGCAAGGTCTATCCATTAATGCTTCAGAAGGCAGAGCACTAATGGAAAAGCGCTGCCTAGTTTCCAATTTTCTTTGTTAATGAGCACATTTCATTCTCAGGCCAACGATGACTCGTTCGGATTCCCTGGTGCCGGGAAAGTTCTAATCTAAGTGCTATCTTGGTCCGCTTTGAAATCACACAGCAGAGAAAGGCTTAGATGTCCAGGGTTGAAAACAGATTTGGAAACTAAAACTACAAAAAAATTAAATGTTTAAAAAGTATTAGCTGCTAAAGTCTCAAGTCCAGGGTACAGTGATATCTGATGTGAGATAAGAAGATGACAGTATATGAAGACGTCAAGTGCGCCTGAGCCCTGAGTTGCCTCACACTCGAGCGGGATGAGGAAAGCTCTCATCCTTCTCCCTGTCCCATGCATTGGACTGGTTGGTCACCTGCTTTGATCGTCCCCCTTTCCTGGAATAATAAAATAATGAGAGCGACAGTTTGCAGTAATGATCGATCATGAATCTCACCACTTTTCATCACTTTCCCAATACCAGCCTGGTTTATACCATTATCGTGCCTAACGTTTATGGCCATGTGCCTCCTAACGAGTCCCCCATTTTCGCTTTGGTCTCTCTAAAGTCAGCTTCTTGCCAAACAGTCTGAATACGACTGCTGAAACCAGAAGTCAGACTGTGTCACTCTATGCTAAAAACATTCTTGCCTTCCCGTCACACTGAGAATAAAATCCAAACTCCTTACAGTAGTTTGGGAAGCTCCACGTCCTCTGGCTCCTGCCTGTCTCTCCCCAACCTCATCTCCGACCGCTTTTCTCCGGGCTCATTCTGCTTTAACCCCCGTTTTGACTGTACTCGATTGAACACACTATGCTTACTCTCTTTAGGACCTTTGCAGGATCTGTCTCTCCTGACTAAAATGCTCTTACTCCAAATCCTTGCAAAGATCTTCAGAGAGGTCTCAACTCAACTGTCACTTCCTCAGAAGGAACTTTCCTGCCCTCCTATCTAAAACAACACCTGGGCCCTGACCCAGTCACTCTGTTCTCCTTATGCTTATATTTTTATATATAGCATGTGTTTTCTGACTACTTATACATACACATGTACGTATGTACCACCTATGACACATACACACATATGTACTCTGGGTCTGACAAAATCAGTCACTATTCTAGGTCATGAGGGAAAAGCCAAGTGTCAAAAAGATTTCTGTTTGAATTTAAGTTTTTGCTGACATTGTCTGTTTCCGTCACTAGAATATAAAGTCCATGAGGGCTAGACTCTGTCTTCTCAAACACTGCTGTTTCCCCATTTCCTGGCACACAGTGAGTCAGTAAGCCAGGGGGTAAATGAATGAGTGAATAGCTGAATGAGGCAAGAAAGAAAGCAGACCTAGGTTTCATTCCCAGCTCTTGCACTTCCAGGCTGTGTTACCTTTAGCAATTGCCTAATTCCCTGATCCCTAATCTTGTTCATCTCTAAAATGAGCGTGTTTACCACCTCCTCCAAAAGTTGTGATGAGGAATAATTGATATAATTTATGTAAATCTGCTAGAAAGGAGGCTAGAACTTAGTAGGTATTCCTCAGGGTTTCTTTTCCATTGAGTCATTCCTCCACCTTCCCAGGGATACCTAAAAAAGTGTCAAGTGGGACTTCACAAGTCAGCAGGGAAGCCACTGGGTTATGTGCCAGGAATTCATGAGTCCACTTGAGCACTGAAATCCTACCATGTATTCAATTAGAATTCTGTCTCTGTATAATCCTTAAGATGCCAATATTCCTGGAAGAAAATATTCATAGTCATCTTTGTCTTTAAAAAAAATCACTTTCGATGACTTTTTCTCTATGACTAAAAGTTCTATAAAAGACATAGAAATCAAAAACCAACAATGCCAAAGCTCAGCTTCACAGATGTCAGAGTTTGTTTAATCTAAAATCATAGCTTGACATCAGAGTCCGAGCTAAACCATCAGGGGTGAAACAACTGGTTCTTGAAGAGGAATGACAGCAGATTTGTCTCAAGCACTGGTATCACTCAAGGTTGGCAGGTGTGCTGCTACCAGACCAGTGGGTGCTCAAGAGGGAAAATTCCCAAGTGGCTGAGCCAGAAGCAAACTGCACTGCCTCATTGGCTAGAGGAATGACCGTTGTCAAATTAAGCTACTGATGTGATGATTCACAAAGACCTTAAGATTTCTTTATGATTTAGCTAAGATAGCCCTAGCCCCACTATGATTCAACCTAATACCTATGCCTTTCATTCTTCTTTTACTCCTAGAGGTAGAAGGGAGAGGAACTGGCCACAATGAGCTACTCTCTTCTCCTTTCCACAATGCCTCCCACAAGGATGCATGGAAACAAGCTCATCTGAGCTGCTCGCCACACCAACACAGCCTCTGGTGCAGTTGGAGTCTCTGATGTAGGTGCCCTCTCATTTAACATCTCTTTACTGACACTGAAATACTTCAGCAACCCTGTCTGCTCTGGCCTCATAGAGTCTGTTGCTCAAAAACACCAGGGCTCCCTGGATCACAGAGAATTTAGAATCAGGAAAAATTCCCCAGAAGCCTATTAGCTTGTGGATCTGTAACACTGGAGAATTTCAAAGACTTTCCTTTTATTCATTTAATCTCCCTCACTTATATGTTTCCCTTTCTCATCTCCATCTGCCACCCCCAGCCCAGACAAGCTTTTGAAGTTTAAAGCCCTTTTGAGAATAAATAAAATTCTATCCTTTTATAAAATGTATTCTCTCCTATTAAAACATATATGCCAACATATACTTTTAAGAGTCTATCAGACCCAAGTGTTTGCAATTATGGGTAGATTTTTGCTAATCAACCTGGTTTGGCTGAGATATTGCAGCTTTTATTTCCTCACACATTCCCTAGTGCAGTCTGGAACCCACATTCCTAAAGTGAATGGCTCTTGTCTCAATAAACAGACATAAATACGACTGATCTTTAGATAAACATAAACTGTTATTTTTAGAGAGAGTATCACTCATTTTTCACACACCCATACCTGACGTCCAGCCAAAACTATCTTCTTTCTTAACAGAAATTGGTGCTACTAATACTTCTTAGAGAAAGAATTCTCAATCAGGGAGGGAGGAATGACCTAAAATCACATCAGTGTCCTAAATTCTGTACTAGTAATTTTAGAACCATAATTTTAGAGTATGAGATTGCACTGTGGAGCTAATAATACTACTAAAACTTGCTGCTATCTTTTCTAAGCCTAGATCAAAGGTTTTAAAAGCAAAAACATCAGAGCTCTAAAAAACAATTAATCATTACTATGCCATTTGCATGACAACCCAGATTAATCTTTTGTTGTTGTTTTTTTTAATATTTTATTTATTTATTTATTTATTTTTAGAAAGAGGGTAAGGGAGAGAGAAAGAGAGGGAGAGAAACATCAGTGTGTGGTTGCCTCTTGCACATCCCCCCACTGGTGACCTGGCCCACAACCCAGGCATGTGCCCTGACTGGGAATTGAACCAGCAACCCTTTGGTTCGCAGGCCCACGCTCAATCCACTGAGCTATGCCAGCCAGGGCTAATCTTTTGTTTTTAGGGGCCATCTTGCCCTCTCCATATAATGAAGATGGAAGAAGTGGCAACGAACAACAAAGTCTTATTTAATCGGCTTACTTCAATGGTTTACAGAATGATTTTTCAAGTAAAAAATACCTGACCTGTAGTTTAACATTTTATAAAGATTTCCCCTGCTATTTAAACTTTGCTGATGACGAAGAGGAGGAGAAAAACATCAGACAGCTTCTGGGGTCATTGTTCATTTAAAGATCTGCCTGGGGACTCTTATGATGCATCAGAGACAACTAACTATGCCCCATGCATTGTCCTCTCCAGTTTCAATTAATGTTTTTAAACTATTGAGTATTTGCTAGAGGCCAAGCACTTTGCTAGGATCTGAGAGTAAAAGAGTTGACTCCATTCCTATTTTCAAGACAATAGCTTAGTGTAAATGCTCACTTGTCCCCGGTAAGTGCCCCTACTTAGAATAATGAAGTTATCCTTCTTTGTTTCTGGAAGCCTCAACTCTTTTTATCACTTTCAGTGCTTTGCTCTCTCCCAAGATTCTGCTCTATAATGGCACTTGAAAAATAATTCACATTGATGTGAGGAAATAATATCTACTCCCTCTTTCCTTCTCTTTATCTTTACCTACAATCTGTCTTCTCTAAAACACTAAGAATGCACCATTACAGAAGACACACAATTATATATATAAGTATTGGCTTCAAGTACAATACTTTTTAAAGAGGATGGGAAAGGATAACTTTTATCTCAATATAGGAAGCCTCCAGCCATGAAGTATCATGCTATCATGCATCTGAGCTACCTAGTGTCTTATATTTCTTTTGGTTACAGAAGCAGAAATATACTAACATCATCAATGAAAAGTAGGGTTAATGATGAGAGTACAGGTATTTCCTGGACCAGGACAGAAATCGGGAACAGAAAGTGTTCAGTGGCATTTTAACTGGAAACCAGAATGATCAAAGAGAGTTATTATTCTCCATGCCTTCCTTTCTCTTCAGGCAGGATAAGATCTCTAACTTCTGTTCCTTTCTCTGAGTTTAGTCCATCTTCCTTTCTCACCCAGTGCCTTCTCCTACTTAACCTTGCATATGGCTTAGTGTGGACACCAGTCCCAACTCTGTATCAGAGTTTCAGCCCTCCACCAACTAGTATCAGTCCTAGTTCCTCAGTTCAAATATGAGGAAGGGAAATCGGGAGAGAGGTTATGAGTCAGATTCTGACTGGTCCAGTTCATCTTTTTAAAGCTAACCCATCAAATTTGCTGACAAATCATTACACAGGCAGGTATTGGGTAAGGTATTCACTCCTGGCCCAATTATTTGGGTCTAGAGAACATCAAAATTCCAGAACATACAGGGCTGTCAACATGGGATGTGGATAAGGCAGAATGTTCAAAATGACTGTGGGTAGGGGCAGCAATTAAACCTTTTTAGTAGACCTCGCCTCTGTATACTTACCATGAAATGTAGATTTTATGATCAGCCCCTTCTCTCTTCCTCTTAGTTCAAATCCACTTCACTTTCTGCTTGCCTCCCACATCATGTTTATTCTCTTTCACTTTAAGCCCTCAATGTTCAGAACCTAGTTAGTATTGAAACAAAATAAAATTCGCATGGATCATCCAGTGACTATGATTGCCCACTTCTATAGCAATCATGATAAGAGGGCGCTCAGACAACTTCTACCCGCCATGGCACACTGTGACTGAGACACTGAGTACCATAGAGACAAGAGGGCAAAGAGGACAGAATGTTCATAAACACCCTTCACAACAGATGCAGAGAGGAGCCAAAGGGCCTCTACACTGCCCTCTTTTCAGCTCATAAGATTGGATTGGCCTGAGCTCATAAAAATATAATTTGGTTTCTTTTCTACACCTGCCTGGTCTCTTTAAAATCTCTATCTCCTTTGTGTTCCTCTCCCTCTCCCTACTCCCAGTATGTTAGCCCTGATCTTGGCTATTGACCAAAAAAAATTGTCAACTTTTACACAACAGACCGTGTTCCAAGAAACTGTCCTATGGAAGATAGAAACAAAAATCTTCCCTGATATAAAATTCCCTTATAAAATACTCCACTGTCCCACAAATTCAACTATCCTATGCAATGTTTTGATGAATAGGAACCTATTGCATATTAGAGAAATGGTGAACAAGAGCAGGAGTATTATTCAACTAAATCTGCTGGCTCTATTACGGGGTTTGTGATTAAGTGATCTCATGACTTTGGACAAATTGTTTAACTCTGCTGGGACTCAGTTTCCTCAAAAGTTAAGTGCTGAGTTAGAGGCCTAAGCAAACCCTCTTGTTTGCCAGCAGTCATTATCTCCCCTCCTTCCTTCCTTGCAAAGCTTATTTCCCAGAATAGAAGCTAAAATTGACCATTCTCACTTCTCCAACCCCCATGCAGCTTGCACACAGGCCCCTACCAGACGTGGCCTATGGGAACTGCCTCAAGCCTCAGGAAAACGTTTTCCTCACTATTGAAAATAAGTTTCCCTCCTACATACCTTTGGAGCTGTGGTAGCCATCATGCAACCGTGACATGGAAGGAAGCTAAGAGGATTCTGACCCAGAGCCCTGCTGCTCTTAAGCTGTTGAAGTACCAACCCTAGAAGTCATTAAACAATTCTTCATTCTATAATCTATTTTTATTGGAGTAGTCCATCATTGGTAGTCAAAAACTTCCTTATTGAATAAATGCCATTATCTCTAAGATTTCTTCTAGCGTTAAGAATATATGATCCAATAAGAAGAAAAAAAGAGAAGAAAGCTGTCCCTTTGATAAATAAATTAATTGCAAATCTTGATTTGAAGGATCAATAGTTGAGAGACTTCAAAAGAGAGAGGCTCCAGTAAGTCAGACTTATAATTAGTGAGAGTAGAGAGCTTCTGATACGATGTGACTTGAAAAGCACAGAGAAGAACCTACTCCAAACATCTCCTACTGCCTTTGTGTCTGATGAGGAAAAGGAGTATCTCTAGTACTCACCTGTAATATTTTGACTGCCCATCATTTGAACAACCTTCCTATTTTAGGAATCTGCTTCCCACTTTAGAAGTCAAAAGATTTGCCCTCTTCCTATCCCTGGCAGCCAGAGTAAGTCCTGACCAGTTGAATTCTCCTCCACAGGATCTGAAATCTTAGGGAGTGGAGATGAGGGACACTAAGGACACTCTGAAGTTATTGGTAGCAGAATCCTTGACCTTGACAGGGCAGTGAAGATATCACCAGTGGTTGCTCCCCATTCAGACTGCTTCTGAGTTATGAACTTGCATAATAATTCCTGATGCCCACTCTACCTTGGTGCTGCCTTTGTTCTGAGCCTGGTTCTCCCACCTTCCAAAAGCTTTTGGGAGCTATCCCCAACATATTTCAAATAAATCATTTTCTGGTTTTGGTTAATCAGAGCCTGTTTTTGTTCATTACACTCACAAAACCTGACTGACACAAAGTCAAAGTCATTCATGTAAAGAAATGTATTCTCAAAAGTCTAGATTTAAAATTTGGAAAAACAGCCACCCCAAGCATCTCCACTGTTCACCCTCCTGAGAACAGCTTCCCCCAAAGATTTTCAAACAGGTGGTCATTCAGGACATCACAAGCACCTTCATTTCTCACTTCCATCTTTCAGGGAGAGCCGTGATTGCCCTTTGGAAGTGTTTCTGACATATACTTAGAGAGATGTGTGTTTGAGAAACAACACTGAGCAGAATATGACTTTTATTAAAAGTAACACTTGCAAAATTGGCTGGAAAGAAAGAGACCTACAAATTTCCATTTATAGTGGAGTTGTTTCCCTATCCTCCAAAGACCAGACTTCCTGCCACAGTTATAAAA
>VMDR010036407.1:0-10504 GCA_007922815.1 Macrotus californicus | reverse complement strand
TAGAAGATAGACAGGGGGAGGTTAAGAATAGTATAGGAAATGTAGAAGCCAAAGAACTCATATATATGACCCATGGACATGAACTAAAGAGGGGGAGTGTGGGGGGAAGGGGTGTGCAGGGAGGGGCGTGGGGGGAGGAGATGGGACAACTGTAATAGTATAATCAATAAAATATATTAAAAAAAAAAGAAAGGGCAGGAAGAGGGCAAAAAGAAGTAAGACAAGGGAAGGGTGTGATGCGAGATTTGAAATAAAAATAAAACAAAAAATAATAAAAGTGTAAATAAAAAGAATAAGAGTTAAAAGACAAATGATAGTGAATTATTTGGAATACAATTGACACAAAAGAAGAAGTATTAAAAGACCATACAAAAGAAAAAAATAATGCAAAATCTGAAGAAGACTGAGGTGGAATTTGTCTCAGCTGAGTTTGGTGTTTGCCTTCTGTCTTTTCTTTCTGGATCTGCCTCTGGTTTTTTATCAGTTCAAGGTCCTGGGATGGGTGGTCCAATTTCTAACAGCACTGTCAGTATCACCTTCACCTGCCTCTAGAGGGGGCTTCTATTGTGATCCAGGGGCATGGGACCCCTGGGTCTCTCCTAGGAGGCACTGGTCAGTCTTTTGGGAAAATTGTGGGTGTGTTCCCTCTGCCCTGTACCACCCATCTTGGTCTGTCCCAGCTTATTTCTGATAATGTATAGTTTCTGATAAGTTAGCTGTCTGTTTAAGGGAAGGGGCCAATCTGTGTAAAAGGATCAGCTCTTTCCTGCTTGATGCTATGGTACCTCTCTGTGTGAGCAGAGGCTGGACAGGGCCCTGATTCCTCCTTGCTGCACCAATTTCTGATCTTCCTCCTTTCCTAACCTCAGTGGAGTAGAGCCTTAGGGACCTGTGTATTTTGTCTCCCTGAGAGAAGTTTAGAATGGGCCCTTTAGACACTTCTCTTTCTGCCTTTCTCTTGTGGGTATGCAACCTGTAGGGGGTTCTGAGCCTGTCCTGCCTGTTTTGCAGAGCTTCCCTTTTGGTGGTGCTTGCCATCCTGCAGGAGGTGGAGGCTAGGTGTGTCCTTGCTTTCCTGGGAGTTTGATCTCTACAGGGGAAGGGGCCTGTTTGGCTGTAAATAGTCTCAGGTTCTCAATTCCTGCATGCCCAGTTTCCAGCTCACTGCCCTCGCAGCAGACACAGTCCTGAACTGTCCATTCTGTGCAGAGCCTGGCCTGCCAGCTGCGCTGGGCTGGGGCTGAGAAATCCCCGCACTGTGCGCCTTTCTGAGCTACACTGAAAGAAAACTGTGCCCCTCAGTCCTTTCACCTTGCTGGCAGGGCAACTGCACATGGACTCCCTGCCCAGGACACCTCAGCTCCCCTTTTAAAAATCTCTCTGGGCACTCCCACTGCAGCACTGAGTCACTGTCCAGCTTTCTTCACACACCGCTTTTCCAAAAGGCCAAAAGTCTCTCACAGTCACGGCTGGCCATGGCCTGTCTCTGTGTGACCCAGGTACAGATAGAATCCCACTCTCTCTCTAGTACTCTCCCAGTTGGCGTTTGCCGCTGCAGTTGTGGGTGTGTTGCTGTGTGTGTGTGTGTGTAGCCTGGGTCTCCCCAACTTTTTGTATCCAAGTAACTCTTGGCCTGGGTCTGGGGGTTCTCTGCCTTGGGATGGGAGGGAGCTGCAGAGCTGCAATCTCTGACCAGGTTCTCTGCGGCCGTAGGCACCATGCCCAGGGTACTTCCCCTTCAGTCTATAGAATCTCTTTACTGCCTATTGTGAAGCATCTTCTGTGCTCCTTGGCTTCCAAACTTCTTATCAGCGAAGATTCTGTTGAATGATCAGTTTACTTTTCAGAAGATCAGCCAAGTGTCCAAGTAGGGACAAGAGCCAGTGGACTCAGCTCCCATCTCTTTGGTCACCATCTTCTCTCTTCCGAAAAGTAGCTATTTTCTGAAGTAAGAAATTGGTGGGAAGATTGACATTGCTTTACATGTTTGTAAATCATTTCATTTTATTTTATCTATTTAATTTATCGAGTTTAGAGACAGAGAGGTGGGGAGGGGAGAGAGAGAAACAGGAAGATTTGTTGTTCCACTCTTGGATGCATTCAGTGATTGGTTTTTGTATGTGCCCTGACCAGGGATTGAACCCACGACCTTGGTGTATTGGGACCATGCTCTAACCAATCAACTTAGCTACCTGGGTAAACCGTTTTAATGTCTGCCTTCATAGAAGACTGTTAGATTTTCATCTGTACTTTTGCATTCAATCTGTTGTAATAGGTTGTTTTGCCTAAATATGTGAGGAAGATCCAATCTCACACAGATGTGTAGTTGAAAATTGGAAAGTTTTTTTATAAGCATTTCAAATAAGTGTGGATTTTCTTCCTTAATTCTGCACCAAAATTTGACATGTGGTAGTGTGTTAAATAACACTTGCAGTGTAGAATCGGAGACAACATCAGTGAACTTTTCATAGTCTGTTAAAGTCTTTGGTCTAACTTAGACTTTCAATTGGATTTTGTAACATCATTTGTTGGATATTTAAAAAATACTAGGTCCTTGATTTATGCAGATCTTCCAAATATTTATACATTTAATTATATAATAAAATCCATTTGTTAATATTGTATTATTACTGATCTAATCAGTTAATTTCTTAAATATTGGGAGGCTGTCAAGCTCATAGTGTCCAGATAGAGATTTTCTAAAATTTCTAATTTTACATGATTGCTTTAATTTTATCATAGGCAACAAATACCTATTCATTATTTGTAGTGCCAGGCTCATTTCATTTTATATGCCACATACCCAAATATGAAGAGCTTCATTTTCGGTCAGTGCGTTTTTTGAGTAAGAATGGAATTCCCTGAAATACAGCCACATGCCTTCCCCTTGACATGGCCATCATAATTCAGTGTGTAGCAGACGTGCTTCATGTGTACTTTCCTCACAGAATGGTAAGAAGACAGGCACTCGAGGGTCAAGACTTGGTAAATTAAATAATTTTTACTACTTCACTGAGGGCATTTGTCGGTGAAACTGGCATTTATTTTTACTGTAGAGCATGATGGGGAAGAATGTGATGACTACAAACTAGCACAGTTTGGTGCCACTGCCTTGATGTGTGCTCAGGTGCCAGCACCTTTACCTACTGTTGCTTTTTTTCCCAACAACCCCCTACCCCCCAAAAAAAACCCTTTATTTTTATTGTTGACATGATTACAGATGTCCCATTTCCTCCCCTCTGCCTACCTCACCCTGCCCTGGCTCCCCTTCCCTCTGGCCATCACCACCCTGTTGTCTGTGTCTGTGTGTCATGCACATATGTTCTTTGGCTAATCCCTTCCGTTGCTCTTTGGACTTGCATCAGTACAAAAGTCAACCCAGTGAAAAGCCAAATAATATCTCAGTATTTTTATGAAAATAGTTTTATCCTCTTGGGTCATCGGAAAGGTTCCTGGGGGTTCTCCAGAGGACCAGAGACTATACTCAGAGAACTTCTGGTTTAATGGAAGGTTCTTTAACCAGAAGTCAGAAGTCTTGGTTTCTAGTTTAGTAATGCTATTATGGATTTCAGGAAATTATTGACCTTATTTTTTTCCTTCCTTTGTAAAAGTGATGTGGAAGTGAGTGCTTTACAAATAAATAATTTTTGTCTAAAGTCTAGTAGTATTTTAGATGTGGCATTTTGTGAACAAGTTCTTGTAAAGATTTGAAGTAGGTGTTTTCATTTATTTTGTTGACTGTACTGGCAGTAAGGTTCCTGGAGTTGATAATCTGTTGTTAGAAAACTTCTAAATAATTTTTCTGAAATATAAACAATATGATAATTATCAACACAGACACTGCAGTCATGTTGGAATATAAACTATAAGATTAAAAAGTTACCCTCAAGCTTCTTGAATTCTGATTAATAAACACTCAGAAAGAGCAGTATAATGTATTTTATGCTATCAATGAAACATAATTGGTTTAAATGACATATAATATAGGAGATCAGAGAGGGCAAGATTGAGGGCTGGGGAGGTAGAGAATGGCTCCATGAATTTGATAGAAATTAATTGGACCTTAATGGAAATGGGGAAATGATATGTGCCAGGGTGCAAAGAGAACATACCATACACCTCAGTTAAGCTCTTCCTTTCCCAAACAAGTAGCTGTTCCCAGTTTCCCTCTTACATTCTCACTTCCTTTTCCGTGGTTGGGAACATAACTTTCCTTGTGCTTCTTTTCTTTGGACTGCTCTGAGGCCTGTGATTTGTGCTGCTCTTAGGACAATGTGGTGAGGTGGAAAGATCTTGGGCTTTGGAGTCAGACTGGCCCAACCCCCAATTCTAGTGGCACCATTGACTGCTGTGTACCTGTGGGCAAGTTCAGCAACTTTGAAGGCAGTATGAAAAATAAGTGAGATAATAAATTTAAAAGTTCTCAAAAAATGTTAACTGTTTTCCCCCATTATCACAAGTACTCAGTAACATATTGACTTGGTTAAGAGTGTCCTGCGATGAAGCTTATGTTAGACTGGAACAGAAAAGACATCGCAAGGGAGGCCATAAGGTAGAGTGGTTACCGTGGGACTTAGAGTCTGAGAGACTTGCAGTCACATCCTGACTGTAACCTATGTTATTACCTTCGTCTACTTTGGGCAAGTTGACTTAAACTCTCCCAGACTTGGTTTATTTACATAATAAATGGGATGGTTTTAGGGGGTTAGTCAGTGAAGTCTCGCTCAGTATTTTTTTCTTCTTTAATTAAATATGATTTTGTTCAGCTACAGTTGTCATGAGTATCTTGGCACACATTGCCCGGTTAAAGAGGTCCATCCATACATAAAAGTCTAAGACATTTACTATCTGGTCCTTTACAGCAGTGGTCCCCAGTCTTTTTGGCACCAGGAACCAGTTTTGTGGAAGACAATTTTCCCTCTAGTTCGGGGGGATGGCTTTGTAGCCTGCCACCAGATGCAGCTTAAGTGTCACTTGCCACTCACTGATAGGGCTTTGATAGGAGTCTGCATGCAATTGATTTATCATGCTCTCTGTGTAGTCACACCTCTCTGCTCATGATCACCTGTATTTGCACCACTCCCCAGCGCTAGCATCACCGTCTCAGCCCCACCTCAGATCATCAGGCATCAGATTCTCATAAGGAGCACACAACCTAGATCCCTCCCGTGCACAGTTCGCAGTAGACTTCCGTGCTCCTTTGAGAATCTAATGCTGCCGCTGGTCTGACAGGAGGCGAGGCTCAGGCGGTAATGCCAGCAATAGAGAGTGGCTGTAAATACAGATGCAGCTTTGCTTGCTTGTCTGCCACTCACCTGCTCTGCAGCCTGGTTCCTAGCAGGCCTCTGGACTGCTTTGCAGAAAAATTTGCCAGTTCCTGTCACATGCATTTAGGTTTTGGAATCTGTTTTATTCTTTTGAGGCTTACTTTTAAACTTTGACTGGGTTTTGAGCAGTCTTTAGCCTATGGCTAATTTGCCCAAGTACCAGACATTATGTTTTGAGGACTCTCCCATGTATTATAAGATCTTTCCTCTCAGGCTGCTGGGAACATAGAAACTATTCCTAGCCATGTGTAGTTTTCCAGAACTCTCCATTGATTGTTTTCCCAGTCCCAGGGGGTTTCCTCTCACTCATGTACAGATGAGTACTCACCTAAAGACTGCAGGTCACCTCTACAGTTCTCTGGAGTTCTCCTTCTGTGTTGCTCCCTCTTGTCTGATACTCTGCCTCATCAGTTCTCACTGCCTTGGCTTCCCCTAACTCTGACTCTGTTTTCTCAATTCAGTGAGGCGACTTGGCTTGGTTTGGATTCCTCCTCTCTGTGCTGCATTCTGGAAGCTGCCTCTAGGGCAGTGATAGGGCTCATCTCCTTGTGTCCCTTCTTCAGGGATCATGGTTCTTCTACATATTGTCCCATGTCTGAAAATGTAGTTTTATATGTTTTTTCTAGTTTTCTGTTTTTTTAAAAGTGTGTGTACATGTATGTGTATGTGTTTGGGGATGATGGGGATATCCAGTTCCTATTACTCTTTTATGACTGCAAGCAAAGTTATGTTAATAACTTTTCTGTTCTTTTTTCTTAGCACTCTCTAGGAACCTAAGAAGTCAGATTAGTCCATCATATTTACAATCCCTTTTGTTTTCACAGCAGTTAGATGCCGTAGCACTGGTATTCAGCTGAGTTCTCAGAGAAACAGATCCAATAGAATAGCTAGATAGTCTATAGATAGTAAGGAATTGGTTTACTTGGCTAAAGAGGCTGAAAAGTCCTAAGATTGGCAGTCAGTAAGCTGGAGACATGGGAGAACGGATGGTATAGTGTAGTTGGAGTCCAAAGACCTGAGAACCAGATGGTGTAAATGCCAGTCTGAGTCTGAGGCAGGAGAAGACTAGATGTCCCAGCTGGAAGACAGGCAGACTATCCTCCCCTACTCTGCCTTTTTCTGCCATTCAGCCCTTCAGTGGATTGGATAAGGCCCACCATGTTGGGGAGGACAATCCACTTTATTCAGTCCATTGATTCAAATGACACTGGGGAGGGGACTGATTATGGAAGTGCGTGGACAGGCTGGGTGGAGGGAGTGAAGGGGGAGAAAGTGGGACAAGTGTAATAGCATAACATAAAATGTAAAAACAACAATATAAAAACAAATATTAATCTCATCTAGAAATTCCTCCAGAAATCTCATCCAGAAATATTAACCTCATCCAGAAATCCATAATCCTTTTTTTAAAAAAATCCACACTAGAGGACATTTTTCCATTGCTATTAGGCAGAGAGGAAGGGTGAGGGGAGTGGGGGGTGAGACATACACACACACACACACACACACACACACACCCCACACCCCCCATACACCCATATGGAAGTAAACATCAGTTGGTTGTCTCTCATAGGCTCCTTGTCTGGAGATCAAACTGCAACCAGCTGGAATCAAACCTGCAACCTTTTGGCACACAGTGTAATGTTCCAGCCAGGTGAGCCACACTGGCCACGGCCAGAATACTTTTAGACCAAGTATCTGGGTACCCCATGGCCCAGTCAAACTGACATAAAATTACCTGTCATAGTGCTGGATCTCTCAGCCCTGCCCTTCATCTAATTTGTGTAGTTGTGAATCTTAATAAACCTAAATGTATAACCTGTGATCCCTTTTCCTCCCACTATGGAGAATATTCCTGTGTTTCTAGAGTAATCTCAATCTCACTATAAGGATCTGTTTACTAGGGTCACTTTCCAACAGAAATATACAGCATTTCAGAATTATTTGACCAGAATGACTTACAAATATGTGGAAGAAGTATAGGGAAAGCACAGGAGGTCGGAGGATAACTGTGAAGTAACAGTTGAGTAATTACTATCTCAGGCCTGAGGAAGTGAGGGAAGGGGGCATGATCGAACTTGGAAGGAGACAATACTGTAGAGATGTGTGCCTTGGGAGGAGCAGTGACACTCGGTGGAAGGACCCAGCCAGCCCAAGGCTACAGCACAGATGGAAAGCTGGGAAATTACCCTGACCTCCCTCTCCTTTCTCTTTCTATATCTGCTTCTGAGGCAGCCCGTACAGGAACTCCTGGGTTAGAGGACAAGGTGAACTGGAGGAGCAAATGACAGATTATCAGCAAATACAGGGAGCTGGGTTGTAGCCATTACCTGGCCTCTTTCCTTCAGAAACGTGAAGTGTTTCAAGATACAAGCCTAGAATTTGAAATAAGAGGAAGTTCAGTTTATAGATAGTCATCTTCTTGCCTTTCTGGTGTACACAGTTACTCCTAAGTAGTGTTCTCTGTATTGAACACTGCTGCACTGAAAAATTGATTAAAACAGGGAGGGAGAAATAATGTTAGATTATCTAGATTTGGCTAAATTCATCAGCAGGTCTCTGTTATTTTATAGATAAGGTGTGTCATATAAAATATTAATAAAGTTAGTCAGAATCTAGATACTCCATAACCCACAATATATATGTGCATAAGAAAATCATCCAGAGGAAAAGAGAAGAAAATATTGATGTAATATAGCAAAGTGATTTAGTCATCTCTGAAGCATCATAGTAGCAATTATTTACATGTAAGCTATGTGTTACATGCCTCTTATACTTTTAATTTATTAATATACATGGAAGGGTAATTTTAGGTTAATACTAGGATGACGTGAAACCAGGATGATCCACACCAGACCATCACTTGACCAGCTTCAAGGTCCTTACCAGAGTGGATTGTTGGTCTGCACATAGAGAACTTTTCGACCCTCTTCCCTTGATCTCTTTGTTCTACTTTCCCTCTCCCTCCCTCTAAAAATCCCTGCCTATCCTAAGATGTTGAGATGGGGTTTGAAACAGAAGTCCCCTGGTCCTCTTGAGATGCTGGCCCTTAAATAAATCACTTTCCTTTTCACCAGCACCTGTCTCACAAGTTTGGCTTTAGTTGTGGCAGGCAACTGGACCTGCATTCAGTTCCTAGATCATCACTTATTGTAACCGAACTCAAGTCCAGCTGCCTGCTGCTTTGAAAGCCAGTACTTAGAGATAAGTGGTTTTATTTTAGTTGGCAACCTGGAAGATGGGGGACTCTTGTTTCAAAGCCCATCAGTTTGGGAAGAAGGGGTACTCATCTCTCAACGCCCATCTCAACATTTCTGTGCAGGCAGAGGTCTGTATAAGGAGGGAAAGGGAAAACAGAACAAAGAGATCAATGGAGGGGATTGAGAAGTTCTCTATGTGCTGGCAAGCACAGTCCATTCCAATAGGCAAGTGATGGTCTGGTTTACATCTTCCTGGCTTAGTCATCCTGGCTTCTTGTCATCCTGATTTTACATCATCCTGGCTCCACTGTTGAAGGTCAGCAAATCTTCCAGAGTTGGGATGACCGAGGTCAGAGTCTGTATATTGTGAAGTTAGTTCCTAGGATTCTTATACAAACATGCTGTTTGTCTACAAGCTGCATGTTAGAGTCAGTACTTACAGAAACAATGTCAAGAGAATAGTGGGATGGGTTACATTTCCCACTATTACAATCTGGCTTACACGTAAACACCTGCAGTGAGAGAAGTTTTGTTGTTTTATGACAGTTGTATTTATTTTTATTATTTTGAACAAAAATCTGCCTTCTTATAACTTTCACATGTTTTTACTGGTTCTGCCCTCATAAGAACCATCTAATCTAATTCTTTTTTTTTTTTTTGATAACCTATGAAATATTTGTACACCATGATCATACTCCTAGGTTTTTTTCTCAGCTAGACAACTTACTGCCTCAGCTTTTCCTTATGTAATGCAGTTTCATGTACACTTAACATTCTGGTTGTCTTCCTAGCCATGGGTCACTTTCGTGAATGAAAAAGGTGTGCTGTAATAAGTCTAACTGAAAGTAATCTCACAGTGTGATCTGATCATAAATACCTAACTGGGCAGATTATGGTGGGTAGTCAGCTCCAGACATATATAACTTCTTTAGTAAAAGGTTTGTTTTTGCCTTAAGCAAGCCCTGTGCACTGTTTCTGTGCATTTAGGTTAACAGGCCTTTGGAATGCCTATTTTCAGACTACTCAGAACTGTAACCACCCTCAGGGGAGCACATAATCTTGTTAACTATCCTGTCATCCGGTCCCCACCTTGCTTTCTCCCACATTTATGTAATCTTCCCCCTTAATTCCAGATGCATAAAAGGAACTGCAAACTGTTATTCTGTGAAGCATTTCCCCCAGTCTGTACAGATCTTCCATCCAGATATGTAGCCTCTGTTTGGCTCTAATAAACTTTAATAAATTCTTATAAAAATTTTCGCAGATTTGGATGTTCTTTTTTTTTTTAATTATATTTTATGGTTTATGCTATTACAGTTGTCCCAGTTTTTCCCCCTTGGCTACCCTCTACCTAACCACCTCCCTATCCCCTCAGGCAATCCTCATACCATTGTCCATATTCATGGATCATGCATATATGTTCTTTGGCTACTCTATTCCTTATGCTGTACTTTACATCCTAATAACTATTCTGTAACTATCAATTTCTAATTCTTAATCCCTTCACCTTATTTGTTCAACCACCTGACCCCACTCCCATCTGGCAACCATGAAAACATTCCCTGTATTTATGATTCTGTTTCTGTTCTGCTTGTTTATTTTGTTTTTTAGATTCAATTGTTGATAGATATGTATTTATTGCCATTTTATTGTTCATATTTTTTATCTTCATCTCAAAGAAGACCCTTTAACATTTCATATAATGCTGGTTTAGTGGTGATGTATTCCTTTAGCTTTTTCTTATCTGAGAAGCTCTTGTTCTATCCTTGATTCTATTTTTTTTCTGCTTAAACTTTTTTTTAAAATATATTTTATTGATTATACTATTACAATTGTCCCATCTCCCCCCCGCCCTGCACACCCCTTCCCCCCCACATTCCCCTTCTTTAGTTCATGTCCATGGATCATATATATGAGTTCTTTGGCTTCTACATTTCCTATACTACTCTTAACCTCCCCCCCGTCTATCTTCTACCT
>VMDR010036406.1:0-10502 GCA_007922815.1 Macrotus californicus | reverse complement strand
TGATTTTGAATTTATGAAATCCTACCTGGCTTTCTTGCAGTTTGACTTTTTATATTTTGAAGCTACATTATGAGGTTACTAAATGCTTATGGGCTATTCATATATTCTTGGTAGTTTCTTAACTGTTATCAATACAAAATATGATTTTCATTTAAATTAATCTGGTATCCCATTTTTGCACCTGCTTTCTTCATGTCATATTTGCCTAATACATATTTTGCAACTTTTAATAACTATTCCACACCTTTGTATTTTAGAGGTATGTCTTGAAATTATCACATATTTGTATTTATTCTTTTTATTCTACAAAGTTTGACATCCTTTGAACTTAATAGTAAAATTTTACCCTTTAACATTAATGATTTTCTAAATTTTTATATTGTTTTACATTTTTTAAGTAAAATTGTGTATATTTAAGGTATACCACATGGTGATTTGATGTACATACATAGTGACATGATTACTATAGTCAAGCTAATTAAAAATCCATCTTATGCAGTTACCATTTGTGTGTGTGTGTGTGTGTGTGTGTGTGTAGTGAGAGCCCTGAAATCTATTCTCAGCAAATTTCCAGTATTCAGTCCAATATTATCAACTGTGATTTCATGCTGTGCATTAGCTCTAGACTTATTCATTGCAGCTTTGTGCCCTCTCATGTTTTTAACTACTTATGACTTTATGTTACATTTTATTCTTTTGAAATTAGTTTCTTTTCTTCTGCAGTTTCTTGCTGAAACAGGTTTTCTTTGTTCCAATTTTATTTTTTCAGTGATTTATAGGTTTTGTTGACAGACAATTCCCCATGGATCTCAAATATTTCTGCACATCTTGTGAACAAGGCTGTAATTGCCCTTTGTTCCAAGCTATCTGTTCCAGGATGTTTATATAGTGAACAGCCTTAGAAGAAAGAGAGGCAACATTTTTTTCAGGAACAAAAAGAAGGATGTATTACCACCATAGAGGGTACTGGTTGTGTTTCCTTTGAGGGCAAAGAGCAGGTGTGTTTACTGTCCATTATAAAAGATTCAGGTTCCTTAAGCCTATGGTTCCTCTTCTGTAATAAAATTCATTGCATGTGCCTCTGCAATGTGTCATCTAGTTCTCTTCATGTCATCCTCTGGGAACTGAAGTTCAAGTAACCAGGACAAATCTCCATATGTTTATTCTACTTGCTGTGAGTAACAATCTCCTTTGTCTCTGACCAATGAGTTTTCTGTCTTCTGCCAGCATCCATGAAGCTGTGGCAGGCTAATGTGTTAGCTTGCAAGTCAGGTAACATCTCAGATCCTTCACAGTTCTTGACAGCTTGTACACATGATTTCTAGTCCTCTATTTCAGTAGTTCTCAATGTGAGGTGTGTGGACCATGGGACACCTTTTGTGTCTAAACAAGAACATTTTAAGGTGCCACACTGATTAGCACCACCAGATCCTCTTGTGCTAGTTTCAGATGGACTGGAGCTAATGGCAATGAATCTGAAACTGTGAATTATCAGGAATAAGAAGGTTCAGAAACCCTAAGGACAGATAGCCCTTTACACCCTCTGAGATAACCAGGAGTCAGAGGGCTCTGGGTGCAGGCAGTATCTCAAGGGCAGCCCTGATTTGGACTGGGAACAATAGCCAATTTGCTCCTAAATATTAACCAGTATTGTCATCTAAGACTCCTCTGTGACAGATCCTATGGTTTGAAAGGCCTGTGGTATATGATGATGTTTATAGTCTAATAGAGTTAATCTAATTAGTGTAAAGAAAGGAGCCTATTTGAGAAGGGCAGTCTGGGTCTTTATCCAGAAAAGTAGCTGTAGAACAGAACCATAAGCTGGGTCTGAGTAGGGAAAAGACAAGGCTCTGTATTATTGGTGACGAGTCAGCCCCACAACTATCCACGTGGTGCAGACCAAGGGTCCCTCAGAGGAAATTGCCAGGACCAGCAAATCTGACTCACTTCCTTTCCCCAGAGGTAGGTGGCCCGTGGTGGTACTAACTATAATACCAAACCTGGGGATCCATGCTAGAGCTAAAATATCAATGGGAGAATGCTGGTACTCAGCTCCAACTGATGCTAATGGAAGCCATCAAGACTTGTTGCTTGTAAAAAAAGCAATGAGAAGCAAGGACTGGACCTGGTGTTAGGATACCAGCAATGAATGGGGCCACCCATTCAACTGCTGGATTTCACTGCAGGTTTCCATAATGTTAGGCCACAGAGGTTCTGAAACACATATCCTGCCAAGTGGGAAGTGCTCCATCTGGTGCCATTTACCATTGTGTTCCCTGTACTTATACTAGTACCTGCACAGGTAGCAGACACACTGCTGGTTTCTAAGCCTAGTGGACCTAAAAGCTGAAAAACAACAAAGATTGTAAGAATTGAACAGAATGCCATCCCCAGTTATTATGAACAGAATGGATCTCTGTCTCTCACTGCCTCTGAAGACCAAGCTCTCATGCCTTCCTCACCGAGGCTGCTGTTTGCTCAGAGATGCATGAACAAAAGTATCTGAAACCTCTAGCTTTGAAATACTCGACCTAAACTTGGTTCTGGCCACTTTAGGCAAAGAATAGGGACCAGGCAGTCATGCTAAATGACTGATAGTGACTGCTGGAAATGGCAGGTATGAGAAATGAGGGTAGCTTGCAACAGTACATAAACCGTACCTACTACTTCTCTCATTACTGTGGCCATCACTATGGAGTGTGTGGGGATGGTTCTCACGTCCATCTGAGGAGACAGTGGACTTTGGGAAGGACGCAATGACTCCCCTAAATTTTGAAGTTACCTTTCCTCCAGGATTGTTAAAAAAAAAACCCTCTCTCATTTCAGTCATGCTACAATTGGGGTAGAAGCAGAAGTGATGAAATGATGATGATTGATTCAAATTATTGAGGGGAAGGAGAAGGCACCTGCAATGTAAATCTTATTAATGCTATGTCAGAGTCTCCCTGCAGTGTTCAAAATTTCCAGTATTTGCATTTGTGTATCTATAAAGTATTTTTAAGCTTGGATTTATTTTAACAGATAAAGGAGACATGTGTAAAAAAGGAGTTTGTAACCATGACCAGAAATGAGCTGAAAAAAAATTTTGTAAAGAAATTAATCACCAGTCATAAGCACAAACTTCCTCATTTTTTTCTAGTTGTGTTTAATTGTTTGGGTTTGATTTGCCAGAAAACAGGATTGCCTCTGCTTCAAATGGAGTTATTTTCCATATTTTCCTCATTTGATATGATCTTGGGAAAAAACATAGATATCCCTTAAGAGAGACAAACAATTCACGTCATGAAAATGGGCTGCATAAAACTGTAATAAATACATATTCAAGGGCATAAATATGTAGTAACACATTGCAACTAAAAATCAAATATGTGGCAGGATTTCCTCTGGGGAGAAAAACAGGCTGCATCAAAAGCAATTTACCCTTTCCCTGAAGGCCCTGAATGTCCCACATTCTCAATTCACACATTCTGCCTTCTGAACTACTTTTGACATTAAGAATTGGTCATATTTTCATGTGTTCTTGTTTTCAAATCATGGTGTCACTTCTAGGCAGATGGGGTACAAATTCGTATCTCTTAGAGTAATAGCTATTGCCTCACTTTCTCTAAATGCCCAAGACAGTAATTTACATCTTTCTTCTCAGGATGTACAGCATAGATTTTCATCTCCCACTCCAAATGAAGTTTTATCTTTCTGTCCACAGTGACAATTGGAGGAAAGCTAAGATCACTGTGCTTTTCATGTTTTCCTCCAATATGAATTTTGTCAATACTTTAAAATTACAGCCCATATAACAAAACAATTCTTCTGCTATAACTCCGTGTTACAAGCTCCAATCTCTCTGCCAGACACAGATGTCTTTTCTTTTTTTTTTTTTTAAGATTTTATTTATTTATTTTTAGCGAGAGGGGAAGGGAGGGAGAAACAGAAGGAGAGAAGCATCGATGTGCGAGAGAAACATCTCTTGGTTACCGCTCACGTGCCCCCCACTGGGGACCTGGCCCTCAGCCCTGGTATTGTCCTGACCGCAAATCGAACCAGCAGCCTTTCAGTTCACAGGCTGGCACTCAATCCACTGAGACACAGCAGCCAGGCCAAACACCAGTTTCTAAGAAATTGCTGTTCAGGTGAGGGCTGTGTGAAGAAGACAAACACAGGAAAGGCTACAACCTTTATACAACCAAGACGAAGAACTTTGGTCCCCAGCCCAGTAGGATCTTGGTGAGGGCTCATACTCTCAGCTGCACCTGCAGTCTCCTCTGATACTTAGCTTCTGACCTAATCCCAAACTTTCCAGACTTCAGCTAAGTGAGATGCTTATGTGTTTGCCTTTCCTGCCCAGCAGTGAAGTCCATGTGAGTGCCAAATTCAAAACTCCACCTCCTTTGCTGGGCCGTAGAGTTATTCTGATGATGGAAAAAGGTAATTTTCATTAGATTCTTGATATGGTACAATGTAGGAGTTAGTTGTTGTCATCATCCCCATTATTGCTGCTATAATTATTATCATTATTTTTATCATCCCACAGCTCTCTTGAATTATCATAGTATTTATTCATTAGTTCTTTCTTATTTTTTCTATTGCATTCTAACCTTAAAGAATTGACCTAATTTTCCTTTCTTTCAAATTTCATGGTGGGAAACGCTTTAAAAGGATAGCCTAATGTCTGCTTTCATCGGGTCCAACAAAATTATGCCCTAATTTTAGTTTCTTTTTTTTTTTCAGTTTCTTAATATATCATCATTCCACAAGAAGTCAGCCTTATCTCTTCACTTGTGAAATATTCATCAATGTGTTCAAATAATGACAGATGAATGGATGCTGTACACAGCTTTAATTTGATCTTAAATGTTTTCTCAAAGAAATGAAGCAGAGAACAAGTAATAAAAGTCATCAGTAAGTGGTATCATTATGACTAAAAATTTCTCTGTTGTTTAGGTAACAGAGAAACCTAACCCTACAATTTGTGGAAGAGAGCAGTTGTTGAAGAGACAGTTAGTAAGTGGAGAGGGGAGTAATCTGGAAGCCAAAAAGAAGCTCACCTCTTCAGGATAGAATGCATCACACTTCTACCTTTTTGAAGAAAATGATACTTAAGGAGTGAACTGAAGTATAGTCTGTTCCATCCCTGTGTTTAACGGTTACTTAACATAGAATCTGAACAGTTATGGTGGCTGGGTGCCAGTCTCGTGTGCAGGTTAACTGCATCATCGTTGAACTCAGAGAGCCATGGGTGCTACTATCCTACTATTGTCTTCATCAGTTTTCTTTCATTGTTTTTTTTTTCCTTTCTATTCATTCACCTTGACTCTTAAGGTCAATGCTTGATGTAGTTGTCTTCTGTCTCTGTTGTTTTTTGAATGAATGTATTTAAAGTTATAACATTTATGACAGATTTTTTTAATATAGTTTTTCACTCTTCTTCTTTTCTCCAAATATCTTGTCTTTTCTTTTACATTTCCCATCTCTTTGTGCCTTTCTGGTGCTTTCTTTAAAAGTCCTTCCACCTGATTCTCCAGCTCACTAGTTTGTCCTTTGTTTGTGCCATATTGCTATTTAATCCTTCTATTGAGTTATTTCAATTGATACGTATTCATATACCCAGTATTTCCAATTGGTTTCTTCCTATAGCTGCCTGTTTCTGTTTAATATTTTAATATCTCCTTTTATGTTTTTGAGACTATTTATTAAGTTAGTTTTAAATTCTTGTTCCGTCTTTTCTTTTTATTCTAATTCAGCTTGTTTAGTTACTCTATTTTTTTCCTTTCAAAATGCTTGTGATCATTGAATGTCTGTTTTCCCCGGGAGAGTTGTAAAGGGATATCAGCTTTTGAAAGCTGACTGAAGGGCCTGTGCCTTTCCTGGTACAATAGTCTAGACATCTGTCCTCTCAGTACCACTTGGTGAATCTGAATCTCAGACCTCAGTGAGCTTCTCTGTACCCATATTGGTCCTTTCCAAGAGCTACCTTCCTAATGTCATCTCTTGCCATAGGCTGATGTGTGAAGGGCAATGGGAAAGATAATGAAGGTCTGGACCATCTCACTGGATGTGTGCTTATCCCT
Organism: Macrotus californicus; assembly: GCA_007922815.1. Classification (NCBI taxonomy): domain Eukaryota; kingdom Metazoa; phylum Chordata; class Mammalia; order Chiroptera; family Phyllostomidae; genus Macrotus; species Macrotus californicus. The sequence continues at coordinate 4,437 of VMDR010036406.1, read as the reverse complement.
GCTCCTCTTGGTCCAGGCTCCAACACCACCCAGTGTCACACCATACCAACACCTTTAACTAGCACTGGTGTGCTTCCATTATTTTTCCACATGACATTAGGAACACAGCACAACATGCTCAACACAGGTATATCAAACTGATTTCCAAGAATCTCCATGAATTTCCTGCTTGTACCAATGGTGCATAGGAGAAAGGCCATTTTTTTAAATCTTCATAATAAATAGGATGGCCAAATTCCTATATTTTTCAGGTTAACTTTAATAATTTATGGGGAAAAAACTTCCCTCAAATGCTGGTATAAATAGATTTTTAAAAAAGAAGAATACAATTTGTACAGTTTGCACCATAATTATATTCAGAACAAGTACAGGGTAATTATAATACAACATGAATACTACAATAAGGAAAGGCAAGTTTCCTTTTGTATCTGTGGCTTTTCTTTTGCATTTCTTTTTGAAAGTTTCTCATTTTCTCCATCTTTAAACATCAAGTTTCACTCTTCGCACTCTATATTCTTTCCCAAAATGGATTCAGTCATTGCACACCTTTATTTACTTTCTATAATTTTTGACTTATAAATGTGTTTCTTCAGCCCAGAGTAGCTATCGAAACTTGAGCCCATATATACAACTGCCTACTGAATTACTGTCTTTGCAGACAACTTTACCAGGACCAGCTCCTTGGGCATTCAACCTGTGCAGTCATGAGGGCTTTGTGCTTGGTTGAATGCTCTGCTCTGGTCGTCTTCAAATTTTAAAAAAATTAAAAATGTGTTTATTAATTTTAGAGAAAGAAAGAAAGAGAAAACATTGATTGGTTGCCTCTGGTACACACCCCAACCAGGTTTCAAACCAGCCCAGGTATGCGCCCTGACCAGGAATTGAACCCCCAACATTTTGGGACATGGGATGTTGCTCCAGCCACCTGAGTCACACCTGCCAGAGCTTCATCTTGGTGATCTAAACAAGGACTTGCCAAATGATATAACCAGTCCTAGTCTTAAAGTAATGTTAAACATAACATGCCCACACCAACTTTCTCCCCCAAACTTTTCCTTTTTTTAGGAGTCCCTGGATCAGTGAAGGGCAGCTTTTCACCCAACTTTCCTTGCCAGAGACCCAAAGCTAAACCTTCTTGACCTCTAACCTTTACCCTAACCCCTCACACCACAGACCACCAGCATTCAAGGATTCTGAATTTTAGTTCCTTAGCATCTCTAGACATCTATTTCTTTCTAGACATCTGTTTGCTACCACCTGCATCAAATGACCACCTTCTCTTGTCTGCACTCCTGCAGTAACCCCATCTTCCCACCTGCTCTTCCTGTGCTGTGTTCCTCCCCTACACATTCTCTTCCCCAGAGGCACAATGATCACTGGTCTTCTGACACCAAGAGGCTCACGATCTATGGAGAAGGTAGGAAAAAAATCTGTAAAATGAGATAGACTGACCCACATGCTAAATGGATGATTAAATCATATGCTGTAGGGCCTGAAAGAAGGCATCCTAATTGTGATTGATAAAGGAAAGGGATCTCAGGTAAGGGAAGATGTTCATTTTAATATTATCAGGTTGTGATATATTAATTTTAAGAGAGATTTTAAATATTTGACTTAAATATTTTTTCCTCCTCAAGACAAAAAAAAATGTCCAGATTTCCTATTGGTAATGAATTTTGCAGTCCTGATACCAATTGGCAAGGCATCCTTTCCCTCCCGTCTTTCTCCCTTTAATTCATCCTTAACTGTTGCAATTGTTTTCTGAAACACAGACTATGCCACTCCCCTGCTTAAATACCCTACAGTGAATACATACTGAAGTTCATCCTCTTTAGAGTAGGAGGTATGATTTTTCACCAACTCAGTCCAGCCTCCTTTCTAGCCTCATTTCCACCACCCTTTCTGTCCCTCCATGCACACTTCCTTCCCATCAGCCACGGCATATGACTGAGGAACGCCCTGCCCATTTCCACAGGTCCACTCTCCTTGGGCTATTCTCCAGCCTGGAGAGTTCTTCATACATTTGTCTGTCTGGCAAGCATTTACTGTCTTTTAGATTCTTCCTCGTGTACCACAGTTTCTCTGTGCATTTCTCTTAGCACTTCCTCAGCTCTTCAATCTCCCACGCCAGGCAATAAGTTGCTCCATTAATTATGTACATAGCACTACTACAGTATTTACTGTACCATATATTGTCAATTTCAAAGTGCACTTTTTTTTACATTTTAACATCTCTGAAATCAGGATGTGTCTTATAATGGCAAAAATGTTATTATTTGCCATAATTTATTTCTTAGTGTCACATAAAATAATGACGAGTCTACAGTTGATGGAGTCTTAGATTAGATGAGGTATGGTAGTTCTTTATTATAAGTCTGGCCTTCCTTCTAGACCGTGAGTGCCTATGTACTGCAATGCTCTAAATCATATAATGCACAATATGTATGCATTCCACAAGCAAAAAATTCTCTGAGTGAGTGGTACATACAATAAAGCACAGAAAATAGAAGAAATATTAAAAGACAATGTAATTTTGATTGGTAAATTCTGAATAAGGTCTGTGAACTGTATCAATGTCAATTTCCTATGTTTAATATCACACTATAATTACATAAGCTGTTATCATTGGAGGAAATATGATTAAGGGTAGAGGGAGTCCATCTGAACTATATTTTTCAACTTCCTGTGAATCTAGAATTACTTTTAACCTAAAGCCCTTTGCCAGGAATGAGTCCCCAGAAATTCATTCAGAAAACAATGTAATTGTGTCACCATCGTTCACTGAAATCAGAGCAACGGTCCAGATTTCCTACCGGTGATGAATTTTGCAGACCCGACACCAAGTCTATGTTGTTCGTGTAACTGCCTAACAGAATTCAAGGGGTGCCTGTTCAAAGCCTCTCTTTATTAAAAAGACTTTTCCTATGCCTTGATCCTATGACTTTTATGTGCTTTCTCAGAAAATTAAAAGTCCTAACATCACATTTAATTCAAAAAGTGGTCTAATCTCAGTCATCAAATACACGGTTTGTGTAATAGTTAAAATTCCAAATCTCACTTAAGGTTAAAGTTTTGCCCACAGATTGGGTCTGCTGCAGCAAAAAGGGCTGATGACTATTTTCTGTTTATTCAGCTTCTGTTCCCATCCCTGGCCCTCCTTTCTCCTCAGGGTGCTTTGGGATTTTCTAGATTGGTGGGGGAGGCCCAGCAGTTAATAGGTAGGAACAAAGTCTTTCCTTGAATGGAGCCATGGTGGATGGACAATGGATTCTTCTGGGACTGGAGTGCCTCTACAGCCAACATTCTCCAGACTTTGCAAGTGAGCAAACCTGAATTCCAAGAGGTGCCTTTGTGTCTTTCCCCACTAGGGAGCTTTCTGGTCGTTGTCTTGGCAAAGGTAAGGTCTCAGCTAAGTGCTAACTGTAGGAAGCCCTCAGTGCAGCTCTGTTCTTCTCTCTGCTCTGCTGTCTTAGGTCACTGTCACAGCCTCTTGCCTTTGAGATCTCTGCAGGGGCAACCCAAGCTCCAAACATCAGGAACATTGTCAGTCTTCTCATTCTTCAAACTCTGCCTCCCATAAGAATGGGGACAAGGGAGAAGAGGACCTCCTTGTCCCACGTTGGGAGTAAGAAAATAGGAAAAATGCCACACCACTCTAACATTTCCCAACCTTAGTAGCCTCTACTTTTTCAACTTGAAGACTTTCATATGTTTGAAGAGCCTGTTTGCTGGGGCTTATAAAATTAGGAGTCCACCAGCTTCTTGACAAGTCCTGCTCTGCCCGACTTTACCTGCCCTCCATACTATTAGGGCCTCAGACAAAACGGAGGTAGAAACGCTTTGTGTGCAGCCACTACATCCATTTTTCTGTGGAACAAGAGCATGGAACTTTGGCTATCAAAATATCCTATTGTTATAGCAATGTCTTTTCCAGACAAGTGATTTCTTTAAAAATTAGAAATTTAAAAAGAAAAAAATTTTTAAGTTTGTTTCCAAATCACATTATGCATTCATTCAGGATACTTAATCATTTTAATATGTTCAGGAATACTCTATTTCTGTTAAATAGAACATGAGGAGTAAGGGAATTTCCATCATAAATAAAATAAGTCAAATAAGATTCATAGTATAGACACATTTATATGCTATATAAATTATTTCTGTACTTCAGCTGGCATTACACTCTAAGCACTTTCATTTAAAATAATATGCCCTCAACAATGATACATCAGTATTTCTAAATGTGAGATGTAAATAATAAACATACATTTTTTAATGTAGAATCAAAATTATGAGTTTAACATCTAATTCTTTCCAGATAACAGGGATTGTACATGCATGAGCATGTGTGTACATATACATGTTTATACATACATACAGATACATCACTATATATATATAGTATGAGTAGACCTTGCTCCTAATGTGTACTGGATT
>VMDR010036405.1:0-10498 GCA_007922815.1 Macrotus californicus | reverse complement strand
ACCCGTTCTGATTGCTGCAGTCTGCACAAAAAACAGAGCTTGGTTTCATGGGGCCCGGTTAATAAATCTACTACTGCTGAGTTCTGATCCTTGGCTCCAACTTAGACCCTGAACCAAGGATTTCTCATCAAAAGCTGGAAGGACGGAGCCCTGCTGCTGCTGCTGGACCAGGCACCACACTGTGAGAACCCTTGCTTTCAACAAATCATTGAACTTCTCTGGTCATTAGTGCTGTTTGCCAGGCATCACGTGCTCTCTTCCAGGGTTGCATAACCTGGCCTCTGCGTTTGACTGGGGCCATGAAACCGGTTATGACCAATAAGTCATGGGCAGAATTAGTGTGTGTCACTCCTGAGTTAGAAAATTGAACTGCCAATGTCAAGTCTTCCAGAGCTCCTTTTCCCCCCCCTTTGTCTCTAAATGGGTATATCTGAGATAGTGTCTGATTCATCAGCCTGGGTCCCCAAGTGACCAGCACAAACTCAGCCCCTCTGCAACCTGTACTGGACATGTAGAATGAAGAAGAAACAAAACATTTATTCTTGTAAGCCACAGATGGTGCAGAGACAATTGTTTTCAAAGCACAACCTACCCTATGCCGACTGATATGCCCACCTTCCCCATCTCCACTCAGTCCCCAGAGAGCTGACTTACACGTGGTTGCCTTTGCTCTGATAATCCTCATTGGTGCGTGTAGCCACAATGATGGAGGCTTCAGAAGATTCAAAAAATTCCTCAACTCTCTTTTCTCCTTGGAATTTCTATAAGCCACCTGAAGCAGTAGCTCATATTGCTGCATGGGGTCTAAAGGGAGAAGACAGTCAGAAGCCTCCTTCTCAGTCTAGGAGGGAAATACTGCAGAGAAAGGGACCACGGGGCAGTCATCAGATTCAGCCTAGAGGTCATGGATGATTTGACACTGCTTGTCACTGACTCCTGTTCATCCAGACATTGACTAAAAATGAACGTTCAGGACAAGGATATGCAGACTGTCCCACATATGCCTGACATATGTTCACTCTCTCATTTCTGTCAGAACAGCTATTCTCACACTCTCTGATCCACCCCTGCATCACCCTCCTGACTTGACACACTTCCTCAGGATACATCCAGAGTAAAGTTGCAGGTGTCAAGGCTGAAGGGAGAAGAGGTAAGAAAATCCTAGTCACCCTTCTCTTCACCTTCCCCTGCCTTCGGGTCTGGATCATGGCTCCTGCCTCTTAGCTCTATACCTCAATCTCACTATCTGTAAAACAGATGACCATTGTATCCGACTCAGAGGGTCAGTGTGAGAATTTAATTCATCTAATGCATTTAAGATGATGCATGGTACATAGTAACGAGTCAATAAATACTAGCTGTGTTATTAGCTGAGAAAATGTATTCATGGCATTCCAAACTAAATTTTTATTGCATTTTCCTGAAGAACTGTAGCCTTGCATGGGGCTGAGTTCTGTGGCACTATTGGCATGTCATTGTTCAGCAAACTCACCAAAGGAAGGCTTGTGAACTGACCCAGGAACTTAACAACCATCTGCGTGCATCGCTGTTTCCATGAGAGAACACATTCAGTGATTGAAACATCAGACCCATAAATGAAATACCAGACCACAGACTGCAGGCTGTGCCCCTTAATTACATTGTTGGGATCAAGACAAGGAAGGGAAGGAAGAATATGGAGCAGCTACTTAACAGGTGTGTTGGAGGATATGATGCCTTTATTATATTGTTTGATCTTCACAAGTATTTTGCTAGTGGGGATTATTGTTATTTGCATTTTACAGATTTGGGGTGTTGGATAATGTACCAAAGATCACACAACCAGTCAGAAGCACTACTGGGTTTGAACTCTATTCTCTTGGCACCAATGTCTCACCTGGATGCTTTTTCTTATTCACAGTGACTCTTCTTCTTGTTCTGATGCCATCGTTTCTCTGTGAAAAAAGAAAAAAAAAGAATAATGGCAGGGCTTTGTAATGACTTGTTGGACTTCCCAGATAAATTAAAATCATGCATCGAAAATCCAACTCAGAGATAGTGGAACAGTGGCAAGAGGCCTCACTAAGGCAAGTTTTGAACACAAAACTGAAGGAGGTAGACAAGCAAGGGTCCCTGGAAAAAGAATTTTCCAGGCCAAGGGAATAGCACATGCTAAGGCCCTGGAATAAGAACATGCCCAGCACGTGAAGACAGAGTGAGGAGACCAGAGTAGCTAAGTGGAGCAGGTGAGGGGAGAGGGCAGGAAGTGAGGTCAGAGGGCATCTCTGGGGAGGCAGGTTGTGTATATCTTTATAAGTTAAGGCAAGGGCTTAGCTTTCACTTGAATGAGATGGTAACCCACTGGAGAGTGCTGAACAGAGGAAAGATGTGCTCTTCTTTCTTTCTTTCTTTTTTATTTTTTAAAGATTTTTTTAAAAATTCTTTATTTTTAGAAAGAGTGGTAAGGAAGAGAGAAAGAGAAGGAGAGAAGTCTCGATGTGAGAGAGAAACATCTATCTGTTACCTCTCACACGCCCCTCAACCAGCGGCCTGGCCGACAACCCAGCATGTGCCCTGACCAGGAATTGATCTAGTGACCTTTGTGTTTGTGGGATGACACCCAACCCACAGAGCCACACCATTCAGGGCTCTACTTTATTTTTTATAAGGATCAATCCTGCAGCCATATTTGGAATAGACAAGCACAGAAGCAATGAGAGCATTATTTCAGGAGTTCCTGAAATAATATCAGTGAAAGATCATAAAAGTGTGGATCAGAGTAGTAGCCCTAGAATGGTGAGAAGCTTTTAAATTCTGGACATATTTTAAAGATAAAGCCAAAACAAACAAATAAAAAAAAATCCAATGGTTTAGCTATGGATTATAAGAAGAATCAAGCATAAAATTAAACATTGTGTCTAAGTAGCTAGAGAGATGGCAGTACCACTTGCTGAGATGGAAAAAGAGGAGTAGGTTTTGTGAGAAGAAAAATCGAGAGTTGACTTTGAGACATATGAAGTTGAGGCGCCTATTGGGCACTCCACTGGAATACCAAGTAGGTAGTAATATATGTGAATGTGGAGAAGTCTGAGATGAAAATATAAATTTGGGAGTCATCAGCCTATAGAGAGCATCAAAACAATTACCATAGATAAAAGCATCAAGAAAGTATGACTAGATAAGGATGAGACAGCCCAAGGATTGCTAATGCCAATCTATGTGCTGGTCCTCCATCGGAGATGCTACAGGAGTGAATGTGTTGAGCTAGAAGAGATTTCCAAGATGGTTTAGTCCAAGATCTTTATTTTGCTGTTAGGTCATCTAAGCTCCAAGGCCACACAGCTAATGTTGCTAATGTTGAGACAAGAACCCAGAACTTGTGGTTCCATGTCTACTACGTATGTAGTTTCAGTTGCCTAGAAAGTGATAGATTCTAGAAGTGCCAGAGGAGAGAGGAGAGGTAGTAAGCAGGAAAAACAGGACATAAGCCAACTCACCCCCAGGAAGCCATTACCACCCGCAGTGACCGAGAAGAAAAAGACGAGCCACAGCACTTGGACTCTCATCTTCGGCAGGTCCCTCTCCTTTTCCTGCACTGAACACAAACGGCTGGGTTCACAGTCCGTGACTAGACAGTTGGGTACCATGCAAGCCTGAGGCACAAAAACAAGTAGCTCAAACTAAAATTTCTAAGCGTACACAAGGTTAATGCCTAACTGAGCCGATCACAGGCCCCAGGTGTTTAATTACTTTTCCATTTCATGTACCTAGTTTGAGACACTGTGATGTCCACTCCTGTTGAAAAGCAGTAAATTTCTGTCTTTACGAACTTCCTAAAAAATTTCTCAAGAGCTGTCTTCTAGGTGATCAAATTTGACAAAACACAGACTATTTTTTTTTCCCCTGGGTCAATTTGTATTTTTTCTTTTTTTTTCAAAAGAATAATTTTGTTGTTTATTGCAAAGCAATAAATATTTACTGTAAAAAATAAGAATAGAAAATAGAGATAAACCAAAATAAGACAATAAAACTCAATTCATAATTCTAAAAATCATAAAAATTACTATTTTTCTGTGTTGCATATTTACAAATCTAAGATGTTTATAAAGATTTTTATTTTTCAATTACAGTTTGCTTGCAATGTTTTTTTTTTATATTAGTTTCAGGTGTACAGGACAGTGGATAGACATTCGTATAGGTTACATTATTTTAATATCATGACTTGCTTAACTACGTGCCTAAGTGTATTTAATATCCAGTCTTTTATATTTCACTGAGGCTTCTTTTTCATCTCAGGAAAAAAAAAAATTCAGGTAACCAAGGACTTTTAGAACCATTAATATTAAGTATAGAATCTGAGTATTTAAGCATAAAAATCGTTGTGAACCAATTCAGCAAATTTCCTTCTTTATAGTTAATGTAATTTGCAAAAAAATTGTCCTCAAGTCTATGGTTATTTCAGAATAATTTAGATAAAACTCATCACATAGTCATGGCCACAAAATTAGTCACTTATCCCCAAGTTATTTTGTGTGAATGAGACAATCTTGTTGCATCCAACATAGTTGCCACTAGGCACATGTGGCATTCTAAATTTTAATTTTAATTTTAAGAAAGTGAAATTAAAAACTTAATTTCTCCATCTCTCTAGCCACATGCCAAGTACTCAGTGGCCACATGAGGCTAGTGGCCACCGGGGTAGGCAGCGTAGACAAACACTCTTCCATGACCGTCAAAAGTTTCATGAGGCATGGACTATTAATCAGGCTTAAGAAATTAGGAAGTGCTGTCACTACAACATGGATGAACCTGGAAGACATTCTGTTGAGTGAAATAAGCAAATCACAAAAAGACTTTTCTGATTTAACATGACTTTAAAAAAGGTTTTATTGGATATGAAGAATCATTTCCCCATGGCCTCTCAACGTTCCTTTCACATCTCCGTAGGAAAGGATGAAACACTGCAATTGCCAAACTCAACAAACCACCACCAGAGGAAGTGGCTGTGATTGACAGTACGAAACGCAGTGTTGGGCCCTCCCTTCCCGGCCTGACCTGGCTTCCTGGGAGTGCTTTAAACTTCATTCAAAGCTGCCCCACATCTTGCTTTCTGATTTAAAACAAAAGAGAAAAACATTACAGAGTGCAGATTGACTTCCAAAGACATGGCCTATATGTCAGTAGAGACCTTTTCTGGGCTTTCTAGGGAAGCGTGGAAAACAGGCCATGGGACACATATCACTTGTATTTACCTTCTCCCGTAAGGCCGACAGTCCACTCACGCCCCACCTCCCTGCTTGCCAAGACTCCTCCTGAATCGATTGCTTTAACTTTCTTTAGGCAGCAGCCTGTGCTCCAGGGCTCATTCTCCTGGATCTGCCTCCCAAAACTTAACGGCTCTGTGTCCTGTTCCCTCTAGCCTATGCTCTCTGCTTTCCAAAAGTGACAGCTATTGGTCTCTAGAACAGTATTTTTCCAACATTTTTGACCAGGCCCTATAGAAAGAAATATATATTTATACACACATATAATGATATATATATATACACACACACACACACACATACACACACACACACTCATACACATATACAACATGCACATAATAATACATTTATATATGTATATGTATATATATACATCATAAAATCTGTGTGTATATGTATATATGAAATAACAACAGTTTTATGAAACAGAGCTTAATTCTTTCTCTGAGACATGCCTTTGTTTATTTTTTATTTGGGTTTTTTGTTTTTTTGTGTTTTTTGGGGGTAAATTATCACATCCAACTAAATTGATTTCCCAATACCTTCTTGGAGTGCAGCCGCATTGCAGAGGGAGCTTGCATTCTTCCCAGCCCCTTGCCTACATTTCTTCTACTTTCAGGGAAAAATTTTAATGTGAATTTCTGGGTACTGTTTGGGCCATGGTCTTGGTGCTGGAGCTTTCAAAGAGGGTAAAACAGTCTCAGTGCATGTAGGTGTGATCTGTCCTCTCTCTGTGCCAGGGCCTGCTTCCAAATGGGATGCCTGACTCCCACGTGGCTCTTCCCCTTGATCTCTTGCTCTCTGAAAAATCTTCTTTCTTCCACATGCAGTCCAGGCCTGAGGCTGCAAACCCAAGAAGGTCTGGTGACAGCTCTGAGCATTGTGAGGAAACTCTCTCATACTCTCTGTCTCTTAGGCCCTCTTCCTCCTACACTGGAGGGTGTATTCTGGGCTGTCTCTTCAGACTGAGCAGAAATGGGAAACTTTAATTTACAAGCAGAGTTTCAGACCAGTGATTCCCAGGCACTGCTCTATAGGACTATCATGAATAGCTAAAATATTTCATGACATATGCATATTTTATTGTGTATGTGTTTGTGTGTGTGCTATTTCTATGGGGCCTTGTCAAAACGATTTGAAAAATACTGCTCTAAAGACAAATAGCCATCACTTTTGGGAAACAGAAAGGATAGACCAGGAGGAGGAAGAAGAGGGGGAGGAAGGGCAGAAAAGAAGAAATTTAGGAGCTCATTAGAAAATACAGGTGCCCCATCCCGCCTTAAACCTACTAAATCTTAGACAACTCGGGCCCAGCTTTATGCAATACTTAAGCTACCCAAGTGATCCTGACCTCCAGGTAGCTTTGAGAGCTGTGATTCCAGGCTGGTCCTTAGATAGGAGAAAAGAGCTCTACACCTAAGATGATCTCATGATTTGAATTCTCATTTGGAGTTTGGGACCAGTGCCTGAACTAATCAAAACTTTTTCTTCACTTCCTTGATGCATACAGTTCCCTCTGGGACAGGGTTGGGAGACTGATTTTCAGATGTATAACAAATAATTTTTTGGTGTTATACTAATCATCCTCCAGAATTATTTGCTGTTTTTCCGAAGGTCATATAAAGTACTCACAACAATATCTGATAGCTGTTAATATTAGCATTACTAGCATTTCAACCTCCCCACCAGTTTTTACAGTTACTTGTTGGATTGTATCAGAATTTGGCTTCAATTCTGAGTTAAATGAACTTATCAAATAAAAGCTGCTTCTGGGTTGATGCAAACCTCATGATATTTTCAGCACTTCCCTTTTAAGCTGGGTCTTAATTTTTAAAAAAATTATCAGAACCTGTGTGTCCTTGCCACGGATGAGGAGCTATTGCCGTCATCAGAGTAAGCATGTTTACATGACACCTTGCCCCGAGGCAGCCCCAGGCCAGTGATAGCTGACCTACAGCTGAATTGGCACTGGCTTCCTGGAAAGGCTTGGCCCTGGCAGGACCAACCCCCCCCCCACTTCCTGGAATTCATTCAAGTAAATTCACTCCTGACAATCCCTATCCTTCAGTTTACAGGAAACAATCATTAGAACTTGCTATTAAGCCCATGGAGAGGGCTGACATTGTCTCCCCATTCTTCCAGTTGTGCATTTATGGACTCCAAATATCACTTATTTATGTCAACAGCACTCTCCTTAAGAGTGGTCCTTAGCTGGAACTGCTCACACCTACACTTTCCAGAGATTTTAGCAACAATCTAATCTTAGGCACAGTTGACCTCTTGGGTGACTTCCTTGGCATCAATATTTATGGGATCGTGCTTCTTCCTCTATAAATAGAAGAATTTCCAGCAGAGCTGTCTCCCTCCTCTCTGTCTTGGGCTCACATGTACACGTGCACACGCACACACACACACACACACACAAAAATGGGAAGAGCAGGTCTCCAGCTAGGATCTGAAAGAAATCCTGGCTCAGATAGAGCTGATTGTTTTAGAGATGGCCTGTAAAACCTTGGTTTTATTTTACCTGTTATTAAGTTTGGTAACCTTTACATTGGGATCTGCCTTTGTATAGAAATCCTAGGGCCATTTGCCTTTGAGAAGAGTTTCTTGACTCTTCTCAAAGTAGGCAGATCCAGCAGAGAAGACAGGTGGAAATATAGGTGGAAAGCAGAAAAGATAAGCAATTTTATATCTGAAAACTTTTTGGAAGTTTGGTAAATTTTAGGAGCTAGACAACCTTCTTCTGGAAGGACTATAATTTAAAGCTATTTAAAACCTCAGTGAGTGTGTGTATGAACATTTGCGCGCAATAAAACTTTAAATACATATTTTATGTTTTAGCATGTTTTTAGTATGTTTATGCAGTATAAACAGAGCAGGAAAAGACCGAGGTGAATCAGACCCTAACCCCAAATCTGTCTGTCCTTTATCTGTTAGAACTTGTGAAAGTTAAAAAAAAAAGGAGTCACTGGACTCAGTTTCCTCCTCTATAAAATAAGGAGATCTCATACCCATTCACACTCAGATTCTATTGTTATATGCCCGTTTCTGTTTCTCTTTATATATTATTTATTTAATTGCTCTTTTTATTAGCATCGGTCAGTCACCAAATCTAAGCCTGGGCCAATTACAAATTTTTACTGGGCTTTACTCCTGTTTTCTCTTCAAATTGGTTATTATAACTCTTTTTTTCTGGGATATTTTTATTGGATTTATTGGGGTGACATTGGTTAATAAAGTTATATAGGTTTCTGGTGTACAGTTCTATAACACATCACCAGTATATTCCATTGTGTGTTCACCACCCCACGCCAGGCTCCTTCCATCACCCTTTATTTCCCCTTTTACTCTCTTCTACCTCTCCCCACCCCGCTTTCCCGCTTTCCCTCCGGTGTTACCGTACTGCTGTCTGTGTCTACCAGGTTTGTTTTTTGGTTTTTTTGCGGGCGGAGGGGGGAAGGGGAGGGGTTGCTTAATCCCTCCACCCATTTTACCCAGCCCCCAAAGCCCCTCTCCTCTGGTAATTGTCAGCCTGTTCTCTCTATCTATGAGTCTAATGGTTATCATAATTCTTGAACATCTTTTGAGATAGGCTAAAAACCTACTAAGAATTAAGTTCTTGCTTTGAGAATACAGATATGATCTTTTAGAATTCTAAAATTTTAAGGCTGAAAGAGCCCAAAGGAATTACTTAGCTCACTCATCCCTTCCTCAGGACACTTTACCAATCTGCTCAGCTTTAATTTGTTCAACCACTATATAACGAGAGCTTCGGATTCCCCAGGCTCCGTGTCAGCTCCACAGTCATGTAGGGTGGTCCTTCGCTGTAGCTCCACCCACTAAGAAAACGCAGCAACGCAGTGATCCAGACGCACTTTTGCAAACAAGCGTTGGTTGCTGCAATCTTTTTGTTCCAGGGTCCCTTAAACTATCTGATGTTTCCTTGTGACCCTACCTCTTCATCTGATCCTTTTTAATCCAAAAGCTGAGATACGTATTTTATAAGTTTGTGCGTCTTCTGTCACTCATTAGAACTTCAGCTCAAGCGCATTTCTCCTGCTGCTTGTGCTGGTAGCCCAGCACAGCTGTTTGTTCTCCCTGCCCCTAAAAAATCTATTTCGTCTGTGGTTTGTAGCTTAGGAGAGGCCCAGGATGATATTCTGTTCTTAGCTAATTGCCCAGTACTTCTTCTACTGCCCTAGTAGAGTTCATGTCTCAACAGAGGACGAGTCTAGCTCAGCTCCTTTCTAAAAGAGCCTGGTAACTGAAGATTTTCTCCTGTCACTCATGGTTCAATAGAGCAGAAGTTACCGTCAAGCCCTAAACGATAACTAAGGGCATTTCAGAGAAGGTGCCAAGCTCTTTCTTCCAGCCAAGCCTTCAGCTGAGCCCTGGAGACCTGGCCTTCCTGGAATTCCCAGGTCAGGCTTAAGGTCTCATCTTCCCCATCTACTTTGCTAACTTAACGTGGGTAAATCCCAGAGAATTTGAGCTTCATTTTTAATTGTTCGCAGAAAAAAAAAAGTGCCTGAACAGCAACTCAAGAGTAGTGATAGTTATATAAGAAGAAGAAACAATAATGATTCTTTCTAATTTACAGAATGCTTTCATGTGGCTTGGTTCTATTATTTTGGCAATCTTGTAAATTACACGGGAATTATTTCCTTTTTACACTTGCAGAAAATAGAAAGGAAAAACTTGAATTTATTTCCCTAAATTTCTTTCCCCCCAAAAATCTCTAATATTTCTCTTGGAATATTGCTTGGGGAATGTTGTCTTGTTCTGGACAAAAGTTTGAAATATTCATGAAAACACATGTGTTCATTTTTCTATGTGAATTAAATTTTTTTTTCCCCTGGCTGTGTGGCTCAGTGGATTGAATGCTGGCCTGTGAACCAAACACATGCCTGGGCTGTGGGCCAGGTCCCCAGTAGGGGGCGTGTGAGAGGCAACCACGCATTGATGTTTCTCCCCCTCTTTTTCTCCCTCCCTTCCCCTCTCTCTAAATATAAATAAATAAAATCTTTAAAAAAATTTTTCCGATAACAAAATTGTAAAAATATTCTCCCATATTTTCTTTTAACACTTCTTTTAGTTGTTTTTCTAATGAATTTAAATTTTCAGTCTTTCTGGAGTTATTTCAGGTTTTGGTATGAAATAAGGGTTTACTTTCATTTTCTCCCAATGAATAACCAGTAATCCCAATTATATTTCTTGACTAAACCGTTCTTTATCAAGACCAGCTTGAT
>VMDR010036404.1:0-10496 GCA_007922815.1 Macrotus californicus | reverse complement strand
GTCTAATTTGCGACCAAATTCAACCAAGTCTGTGAGCATCCTGATTACCAGTGTTTTGAACTGTGCATCTGATAGGTTGGCTATCTCTTCGTCGCTTAGTTGTATTTTTTCTGGAGCTTTGATCTGTTCTCTCATTTGGGCCATTTTTGTTGTCTTGGCGCGCCTGTTACGTAGTAAGGGGCGGAGCCTTAGGTGTTCATCAGGACGGGGCGGCCACGTCGCTGCGTTGTGACGCTGTTTGTGGGGGAGGGGTCCAAGAGGGAACAATGGCGGCCGCTCCGCTCCCCGCCAGTTACCAGTCACTTTCCGCACTACTCACAGTCCAACGGGACCCCTCTGGTGCAGGCTCCGGTGCTGATCCCTGGTGGGAGGGCTGCGCACGCTCCAGGACCCTGTGGGTCTCTCCAATGAGCTCTCCCGTGAGGCCGGGAGTTTCTCCCGCTGCCACCGCCTCAATCCCCACAGGAGTTTTCAATCAGAGGCTTTGAGGCTTCACCTCCCGGCGCCAGAACTCTGGGCCTCGGGGTCTGTCCCGCTCCCCAGCCGTTCCTCCCTGTTTATCCTCACGAGGGAGTGGGACGCCCGGTCCGCAGCTGCCACCTCTCCCGGCCAGCCGCGCCTTTCCCGGATCCGCCAGCTGCCACCCCGCCACGCGAGTCCTCTCCGCCCCTCCTACCGGTCTGGATGTATGTTTCTTAGTTTCTTGGTTGTCGGACTTCCATACGGTTCGATTTTCTGTCAGTTCTGGTTGTTTTTTCTTTTAAAATTTGTTGTTGTCCGTCTTTTGGTTGTGCAAGGAGGCACAGGGTGTCTACCTACGCCTCCATCTTGGCCGGAACCCCCCAAAATTATTTTTGACTTAAGTAAAATCTGATGTCTGTTATAGTAGAAATTATTGTAGAAGTCAGTATGACTTATTCCCAATTATTAATTTTCTTTCTGTAGTGAAAACATTATAAATTGAATGGCATTACATGTGCCCTCATCTAGGTCTCTGTGCAAGTTTTTCATCCCTTCACTCTCTGACTTTGAATGGGGTGAAGTGGGTAAATAATACAATTTAGTATAGTTCTCATATCCCTGGGAAACTGATGTTTAAAATAATCCAGAAATCACACTCTGCTTCTTTCCAGGAAATTAAAATTGCTCCATAGAGCTGAGTTGTAGAGTGTAATTCAGGAAGAGTGGGGGAGAAACAGGACCAAGATGTCTGGTAAGGTGTTCTCATTAAATTAATTATTTACTGACTAGGTTTAGTAGGTAAAATCATTATTTTCTTAGAGAACAAAAAAGGCTGCCCTGTTATTAATTACTGAGAGTTTGGATATAAGATGAATTAATATACTGGTAAAAGATTCCAATAGGCTATTTGGTCAAAACAATAGTCAAGAGGAGTGGAGTGTGTATGCCCTCCGTATTGTGAACTAAAACAGTGACTGCATGCCTTGTTTTTCTACCTGCAACTTTGTGCCTTGAGATTGGCATTGTCCTGAAAGCCTCTCTTTGCCAAGCAACTGGGAAATGGGGTAAGCTAACTGGAGAGGAAACAGCAGTGGAATCTGGAGGCAAAAACTCCAAATAGCAGTGAGCAGTGATGTCCCCAGAAAGTGAATGGGCATTTACTCACCCAGTAAACTGAAAAGAACCAAAATTACTATCTTATGGGGATGAAACTAGGACACTAGAAAATCTGACTAAATAGTTCACAATCAGCAGAACGCAATTGGCCAATTCAACAGAAATCATTGGAGTTAACAAGAAATATGAATTTTTTTAAAGACTCATCATTCATGATAGAACTGAAACATTCAAGATACATAAGTTTTTCCATCAGTGTATTAGGGTTGTTCAACCAATTCATAAAGATGCATTTGCTCAGTTACAGAAAAGCCACTAGAGAAATTGGTTATTTATGCTTGGTGCATGCTGGGCGAATGTATAAGGTCCATTCATAACTCTACACATTTTTCCCCCAAATTTCAAGTACTTTATAGGCTCAGGTTCTTAAAGGCCACCGTCTCCATCTACTGTTGAATTGGGTCTCTATGGTCCAGCGGACATTAATAAAGGGCAGATTTACAGGCGTGCCTATAGGGTTCTTCAACAATGTCAAGTTTCCCAAAGAAACTCTCACTAGTGCTGTGAAGATGCTGGGACCTGCAATAATTTCTATGTTTAAGAAGGCTTTTTATTCTGCCTTGTGCAGAAATCCTGTCAACCTTGTGAGAATTCCATGAAATTCTCAATCACCTGAAACAACAATGGTTCCTCTCTGGAGGTGAGTGTGAGGTCAGATCTTCCCTAAGGGGAGAGGGACTTCCATGTTCCAAACCCTTAGGGTAAGGTTGTTGTTATGAGTCTTTGTTTCTTCCTCAGTCTGTTGTTCCTACCTTTGGAGTTGCAAGTAATTTGGGATTGAGGTTTTGTATGTTTGCAGATCTATTTGGGAAAGTCAGAAAAGGGTCAGCAGAAAATGGGAAAGCTGAGAATGAAGCTTAAGAACCTGGAGTGTATAACCAGCACCGAGGGGGAAAGCTTAGCCTGCTTCAGAAGTTTGGGGGTCAATTAAGAGCACAGAATCTGGGAGGGCAATTCAAGTGTCCCTTGTAAATAGATTCCTCTCCTCAATGCATTTGAGGCAGGGCAAAATCCCCAACAAATCCATATTGTCAAGTGGAGGACCACGAACCTTCTCAAGAAATGTGTCTCAGTCCTGGAGATCTTAATTGAAAATGCTGTTGTTGTTGTTGTTGTTCTAACTGCAGATAGAAAGAGCAGCGTTCTCCCGTTAAAAAAATAGCTCCTACTGGTATTAGAATTTCTCCCTCAGGCCTCATATGGATCAATTATTCTTCTCATTTTTTCACTACAGATCAGCACTCAAACTTTAACTCCACGCAATGGGAGCATGACTGAATGCATTCTGAGAAGGAGAGAATTCAGAAGGGAGAAGGAAATGGTTAATGGGAAAACTTGTTTAAAATATTTCAAGACGATTTGACTTTGGGTGGTGGGCACACAATGAAATACACAGGTTTTGTATCATAGAAATGTACACTTGAAACCTATATATTCTTATTAACCAATGTCATCCAAATAAATTTAATTAAAAATAATAAATAAATAAATAGAAGAAGCATTTTTAACTACTGCTGAAAAGCTAACAAGGAGCATTGGGGTGTGGGGAGAAGACCGTAGCCTCTCTCTCATTTGCCAGCGGAGGAAAAAAGGGGAGAAGTTACCACATTAATCTAACAAGGAATGAACTTTTAAGAAATTACAAAATGTTACCTTAGACTTCTTTTATTTAAGATTTTATTTACTTATTTTTAGACAGAAGGGAAGGGGGAGAGACAGAGAGGGAGAGAAACATCAATGCGTGGTTGCCTGTCACGCACCCCCTCTTGGGGACCTGACCTGCAATCCAGGCATGTGCCCTGACTGGGAATCGAACAGGTGACCGTGTGGCTCATGGGCTGGCACTCAGTCCACTGAGCCACACCAGCCAGAGCTGCTTTTAGACTTCTTTCTTGGTGATATGATTGAGTAAAGGATCAGGGGTGTTAATGGACTTATAGGAGGACATTAGCTCAGCTGTAAATTTAGAGAGATCACTAATAGGAGGCAAAGGGGACATTTTTGTAGGGGAGGAATGGAAATAAGATCCATTCACAGGTTTGTCCCAGAATGTGTAGGACTTTGATGAAAGGTAAATACATTTGGCCAATGACCTCAGCAGGTACAGAGGATAGACCGGATAAGACTGGGACCCTAAGAAAGAAAAATGGTGGGTGTATAGTTGAATTACTCAAGATTCCTTTGGATGACAGTGGCAAAATTCCAGCTCAGATTGGCTTAAGCCAAAAAGGAAATGTGTTGGCTCACAAAACTGAAAGTATAGAGGACCCGGAATCTGAAACATCACCTGAAAATACAGTCACATACTGGGTAATGCAAGCACTCTGAAGCCAGACAGTCTGGGATTAAATCCCAATACCGGTAACTACTTGCTGTGTAACTTGAAGTTAGTTATTAACTCTTTTAGTGAATGACTCAGTTCCCTTTCCTCTAAAATGGAGGTATTAACAATTCCTTTCTCATAGAGTTTTTGAAAGAATTAGTGAAAATAATATCAAAAACACTTAAACAGAGTCTGCCACATTTGCTGTGTTCACATCAAGATCCTTTCTCTCTCATGGCTTCTGTTTTCCTGTAGTTGGCGACATTCTGGCAAGTTCTCACCAGGTAGCCTGCTCTCAGCTTTCTGCCTGTCTTCACAGCATCTCCAGTAGAAAGAGTTTCTTTTCCCCAGTATATATAAGGTATTTGACTTACTCTGATTGAATTGATTGGTGACTCATGTTCAAATAGCTGGGGGTGAGAGGTGAGGCAAATGGGGTGGCCAGAAGGCTGGACAATTCAGACAGGTTATGCCTGGATAAATTGTCCACTCTGCAGTTAGGACTTAGGCTCATTCCCACATAAACTGTGGATTTAGAATAGAGTGGGATGATTTCTGCAAGGATAACTGAAGTGCAGTTATCAGAGAAAGAGGAAATGGATTCTAGGTATACCAAAAACAACAGATGCATCCCATAACCCTGAGAAGGAAGTCTTGACATGATTTCAAACTGATTGAGAAGAATTGGGTGAAAAACAAACAAAAGTACTTTTAATAATTTCTCAACTAAGCTGCAGTTCCTCTTTTATCAGTACTATAGTTGTCAAAATTGTCAAGCTAGTTAAGTTTCTTTGTGATGTTCTCATGGTTTTCTTTAATCATCACTCCCATTTATTCAGCATCTGCTTGTACCAGGTACTGTATTACATGCCCTCCCATTCTCTAATCTCACACACATTTTTTCATCTTTATTTGAAATATGAGTACTTGCTGATTCCCAGAAATTGGCAGTAAGGATTTAAACTCATATCTATCTGAACCACATGGTCTGGCTCTTTCTACCACATCATGAGGCCTCTGGATACCCTTTCTTACTGTTCACCTCTCCCACTCCCAAATTGTGTCACTTCCTCTATCACCTCCAGGCAGATACACCCTCTTTCCTTCTCTACTCACCAAATTGTCTTCTTGGAAAAGCTTTGGCCATCAGTCACTTACTATTCAGTGACTGTCCAACTCTATGTCTCCTCTACCAAGGTCCTCAGCATTGGAAGCCTCATTTCTTTTGGTGGAAGGAAAGACTTTGCTCCTGGTCAAATGACCTGAGAAGTCATCAAATAAATCAGAGAACAGATTTGGGGTCAAGTATTCCACCCAGCTAATTCTCAATGAGAGAGGGCTATTACCCAACTGGTAACTTAGGACGAGGAGCTTTAGAAAGGCTTCAGCAGCAATGTCTTTGAATGATTGGCCTCTCTGCCCATCTGTCACCGACAATCTAACACAGACCCTCTGCTTTAAGCTAGTGATTTTCCTCAGTGCTCCTTTCTGATGGTACAGCCTTAGGTAAATCATACCACATCCTGAGACCCCACTCCTTCCCTGCTCTTCCCCACATTCTCAGATCTTTAAGACTCATCTTATGCGAGAAACTTTTCTAGATTCCTTTAAGCCACCCCGGCCTTTCCCTACTTCAGTCATATAATCTGACTGTAACACAAACCTACTCTTTGATTCTAAACATCATTTTTGTTTTGTTTTGTTGTCATTTTTATTTAACACCCCAAAGTACCTAGCCCAGAGATGAGCACATGGCTGACAATGAATGAAAGAAAAGCCTACTGCTGTTTCTAATACATAAAATGCTAGTTTCTCCCTCTTTTGTTTCTCAGACTGTGGCCAAGTCAGTCGGGGGCTGCCACGCCATCATTCCAGTTCTCTTCTCTGCCTTGCCGTTGCTCTCCACCAGCATAAAATCAATTAAGTCTCAGTGCTGAGCCTTATCTAAAATATTCTGCTGTCATAAAGCAAGGACCTCTTTTATTGCCTTGTCACTTTTCTATAGAGAACAAACTAAACCTACTATTAGAAAGAAAATGCAATCTACTCCAGAAGTGTTCCCAGTATATATAGTTTTAAAAATCATAAATTCTCAGTTTTCAGAGTCACAGTACAATTGCAGCAGTCCTAAATTTATGCCTCTGAGCAGAAATACAATTTTCATCCCCATTGCCTCCTGTCTTCTCTATTGCCCTGCTTAATTCACAGTTATTCAATAACAATTAAAACAATACTCTCATCCTGGTCAATTGAAACTCAAAATCATTATGTGCTGATGACTTCTGAGTAAGGGTGTTTGGAGCAAGGGTAGCTGTAACCTCTAGTCCACATTAGGACAATCACCCAGACATGGAGACTGAAGAGTGGTGGGAACATCAACCTGCAAAGTAAAAGAGGACAGGATAAGCAATTTAGCAGAGAGGAGGGAAAGAAGGAACAGATTTTAACAGCTCTCACTACCCATGCCTCCTCTCTTTAGTGGAGCTGAACAGTAATTGATTTTTGGAGCAGTCCATCTAAGTTTTCTCCAAACATTCTGAAGCCTGTCTGAGATTGCTTCATTATCTTATTCACCTGAGAAAAAAGGGAAAAGCAGTAGAAAGCATAGGAAGGGCCCTGAGTGACCAGAGCATTGGACTGGAGTTGTTTATTGTTCTGAAACTGATGTCCTGGATAACCCAAGAGCGTCATTTGGGACTTGAGTCACTCTCCATAACTCCACAGACAGAATACTAACAGCGGTGATGTGAGTATCCTGGACTAGGAGGAAGGTGACCTGGTCTCAGTCCTGCCTCTGCTCTTATTTTCAGTGAAACAGAGGTAATCCCTTAACCTCCCCTATCCTCTGTTCCCCATCTGTAAAACTAGGAGATGGGCAGGAGTCAGGACCTCAAATGATTTCAGAGACAGGAAAGCATTTCAGGAAATTCAGTGGCTCAAAAATGCAAGAAAAGGTTGGAAGTACAGCAACTGGGGTATGCATACTTGGATTAAAGGTGTATAGCATTCACATTCAATTTTTAGAAACAAACAGGGCCTATTATCAGACCACCAGTGTTTGCTTCTAGACGAGGTAATCTCTTCATCCTTTCCTACCCATACATCCTTTGAACACGAATTCCTGGAAGAGCAGTGCATCATGGTCTGACCAACTCACCATGTGCATCTCACATCAGATAAAGTGCCTGGACATAGTAGTTGCAAATTATAATTTGTGGAGTAGCAGGCCATTCTTCAACCTTTATCTTTACGGTGAAGTCTTCTATTATTTTTAGGCTGCTCCCTCATTTGACAGTTCTTGGCTTTCAGCTATTTAATCACTTTCTTTACCATCCATTTGACTTGTCCTGAGTTAAGCCTTTTCCTGAGCTGTGGGGAGCACAACTGTATGCAATTTTACGTGGAATCCCTGAGACAGCCTCAGCAACAATTCTTCCACAGGCAAAGACTACACCACAAAGAAGCCCAGTCACCCAGCAGCCCTGTCAAAAAGAGCATCTTTAGCTCCGCTCCAAATTTTCTCCCTCTTTTAAGAAGCAACACTTCCTTTGTCTTGCCCCCCTCTCTTTTTGAATTCCCAGTTCAATAATCCATTCAGCTCAATGGCTATTTCTCTTTCTGTCTGCTCTCCCTAAAGAGCTGACCCAAACACTGAGCTGCTTCCAAGTTATTTCAAGACGGCTCTCTGGATCAGCTCCTTGGAGATGCTGCAGAGCGGAGCACTAACGCTCTTCAAATTGGGCCAGACTCACGCCCTAAACAGCCTTGGGGAAATTTCCCTTATTTACACTCGAGCCACACAAAATGCTCACTCTCATCTTCTGCCTCAAATGCTGGCAAAACAATCACAGTATTCTTTTTCTATAAATCCTCAAAGGCCTTCCAGAGAATGCATCTCAATGGAAAATCTAAAATCCAATCCCAGAAATATATAGGTGATTCTCTCACACTTCAGGTGAGGAATGAGCATCCTGTACTTTGAATGGGAGTTCTCATCTATTCTTTTGTGATTGAAATCCATAATATTTTTAGAATTGGGGTCAACAAAGGAATTTTCATTTAGCATTTTCCTTCACTTAAGGTGGAGAACAATAAACAGAGCTGGTTAATGATCTCCTGGGTGAAAAAAAAATGAAAAGCCTCAGAACTGTAGCTGCTTACCCCTCCACTTTGGAGTTGCTCTTCATTGCTGTGCCTGTCAACAATCTAGGTGGGTTTGGTGGAATTACATTGTGTTTAGTGTGGTGCTAAGGACTTGGGAAACCTGCCTGCTTCTGTAAATTCATTGAAAACCAGTATGCATGGGAAACATTTTAGGAAAGGATTACAGCCCTGAGAGTGGGAGCAGTGGGAATGTTTTGGAGGAGAGCAAAGGGAATGTCAACTGTACCATGAAGTATGAGTGAGATTTAAATAAAGGGAGGCAGGTGTTGATTGAACAAAAACAAAGGAATTTCATTTTGATAGTAAGAGAGCTGGTCTGACTCTAGGAAGTGTGTGAGTGGAGATCAAATAGCAGTACAGGAAGTTTTAACACACAGGAAAGAATATATTTAGGATAACTTAAAGGCCAGGCAAAGCAGTTAAGGCCTGATGCAGTAGGCAAAAACTGAAGAAATGCCTTAAAGACAATAGTCATGTGATGAGAGGATAGTTGTTTATGTTTGGAAGTGGACCTACTTTCGGTACTTGAAACATGGACACTCAGATACATGTGAGGGTCCTTACGCGTTTTCCACTTATCCCTCACTTTTAAAAATTGAGGACAAGAGAGATTGTGTGATTACCACTCATTTAAACTTCCACAAAAGTGTTAAAATTAATTTTGTTTTCTTATGACATGATGACATAAGTGGTCACACAAATAAAAATAAAGTATTCCCTAGGATTTTCCATTTCTAAGTAACCACTTTATACTTTCAGTGGTGTTAGGTAGTGTCCACTGATTTTGAAGCTAAAAGGGCTCTTTTCTTACTGACATGGCCTTTTGTAGTTCATGTCATGGTTGGGTTTTTATAGTCTTGTAATCCAAGTTTCAATATTTCCATTTATTAATGGGGTTAAAATGCTGAGCTTTCAAAATATTATGAAGAATCAATGAGATAAGTATATAAATGTACTTTTCCCAATGCAAAAGATTATATCATTAGGTAATTTCCAACCATACCTCATAAAATTGAAGTCTCTTTCTGTGTGTACCTATACATCTTGCACAGCTAAAAATGTAAGAAGACAAGTAATCAGCAGCTAAATCATAGTCTGGTGCTCTCATGGATGGCACATTGATCCCTAATTAGGTGTGCAGAGATAGTGCCCTTCCCTTCCCCTGTGCTATTATGGCAAATAAATAGTCTTAGGTAGGGTTCCTTCCAAGTCTATCCTAATAGATTGACTGACATCTAAGTGATTTATTTGGGATGTGATCCCAGGAAGCACAAGTAAGGAAGTGAGAACAGTGAACCAAGAAAGGAAGAAAATCTATAAAGTGTATGTGAATGAGCTAGTCCCTATTATGGACAATTAAGGTTCATTCTTGCTGGGCCCCTCTTAGTAACCTATGGAATAGGTTTTAACATTTTCATATGAGAAATAGGAAATGGGACATTTATTCACTTTCTCTAGTCTCTAACTTGTTGACAATTGCTCCTGGAGGTGTGAGATCTCTAGTTATCTGGGCATCTGTGATCGCTGACCGTCTTTCATGCATAGCTCTGCAGCAAAGCCCTCAAAGAGACACAGGCCTTGAAGAGGAGGCTGTCCACATATACAAACACTGTCCCCTCAGGTGTAGGTAAATTCAGAGGTAGGATAAGCAAACATGAGATATCAATAGCTTCTGCTATAGGAAATATGATTCGTTTAAACTTGAGGCAGAATTATCACAGACAACACAGTTAATCACAAAGAAAACAAAATTAATCACAAAGAACTTAACCAAAAAGAGATTCACACAAGGGATGGGAATGAATGGTGGAATTAAGAAATGATATTTAGGTTATGGAACTTGGAAACTACTGATATCTGATATCCTGACTTTGGCTTGCTCATATTCCAATGGGAGCAAGGACAGGATAAAGAAGACTGAAATATCTAAAGTTTAATCCTGTCAAAAACAAAGATGACTGGCTCAGTGAAAATTACAGTTTAGCAATTCCTATCTATCAGCAAGAATTTATAATTTTATACTCAAGAAACTCGTATATATTCTGGACATCTCTCAGATAATCAGCCATAAGAGAAAGCAGGGACTAGAATGATTCAAAAATGTTTCACATAAATTTCTGAAAAAATTGAAAGAGATAAAGGTCAAAATATTTACATTTCCAAGCACATTAAGATCTGAAGACTAGGAAAAGTGTCTCAAATCTAGAGGAAAAATTGCAAGAATTCTTTCTCAAAGACAGAGGGCTAAAATCTAAAGTAGCTCATCCAAAATGTAGGCTAATTTTACATAATAAACAAAGACAATATTTGAACCTTAATCACATCCTGAATTAAAGTTCACAGACAGGCAGGATATAAAGGATATTTCAGT